>CM056055.1:34532976-34717976 GCA_029574335.1 Rana kukunoris | reverse complement strand
TTTTTTTTTTAAAAAACTCCAATCCCAGGGATGTTTAAAATTCAGAAATGCCAACCATATTGTGGATGTATCTGTTTTGGCAGAGGGATGTAGGTGATGGAACACCAGGGAGAATATTGGCATCTTTCAGTAGGGAGACTTTGTCCTTGTCCGTTAAATGCAAATGGCTTTCATTTGGCTGGAGTTTTACTTTTGAGATGACGGAACAGTTGTGGTCTTTTGTTCATAAAACATGCTTCTTTTTTTTCTTACTCTTCCACAGCTCATTTTAGAAACTGGATATTTTGCCTGCATATTGGAATTACTTTTGGGTTAAGCCCAAATACCACACCGTTTTTTGGATCATTTAAAGGACAAGTCGAGAGTTTTTTGTATCTAAGCTATTCCCATTACAAAACCCCTCAACGTCAGAGAAACATCCCTCCCTGTGCATATGTAGTAATGTACCATGCACTAAAACCCACATTACTGCAATGCAGGCCACATGCAGTGTTGATTTGTGTTTTTTTTTCCATTGCCTTTGGTGGAAGCCCTTACTAAACACATGGGCTGCCTTAACACACCTTAAAGTGATTGTAAAGGCAGAAGGTTTTCTTCATGCATTTTATGTATAGCTCCCATGTGTGTGTATGCATGCCTAACAGTCAGGGCATGCTCTTAATGAAACAGATGGTATCCTGAGGTATTTCCTCCCAGATCTGCACCAGGGCAGCAGCAACTCAATACTTACCTGAGCCCCCATCTCTATCCAGCGATGTTGCACAAGTGTCGGGACTCTCCCTCTTGATTGGCTGAGACACAGCAGCCACACCATTGGCTCCAGCTGCTGTCAATCAATGTCAGTTAGCCAATCAGGAGATAGAGGGGGGGGTGGGCCACACGCGGCTCAGTGTCTGAATAGACACACTGAGCTGCAGCTCATCTTGGGTGCCCCCACAGCAAGCTGCTTACTGTAGGGGCACTCGACAGGAGGAAGGGGCCAGGAGAGCCAAAGAGGGACCCGAGAGGAGGAGGATCTGGGCTACTTTATGCAAAACCACTGCACAGGGCAGGCAAGTATAACATGTTTGTTATTTTTATACAAAATAAAAATTGAACTTCACAATCGTGCTTATTAAAGCTTCAGCTTTTTAAAGACAAATTTACTTGTTCTGTGCAATGGTTTTGCACAGAGCAACCTCGATCCTCTTTTGCTCAGGTCCCTCGCTGACACTCTTGGGGCACTGTGTTTGCTTGCTTGCAATGGGGATACTGGTAGATGCTCACCCTCCAGCCCTGCTCTATTCATCCATAAGACATGGAGCCGCAACTCGGTCCTACCCACTGCTCAATGCTCATTGGCTCACTGGGTGTGATTGACAGCAGTGGGAACCAGTGGCTCCCACTGCTTTGTCAGCCATTGAGAGAGAGACCTGGGACAGGCTAGGCTGCTGTGCACATTGCTGGATCAGGAGGGGGCTTAAGTGAGTAGTTTTTTTTTAACCTTAATGCAAAAACCTATGATCAGCAGCTCACGGCCTCCCATTGGCGGTGATTGGCCGAAGCCACCATTACGATTCTCTTGTGCATGCACGTGGGAACCGGCGGTCACGGCACACAGCCCTAAAGAAATGGCACGGGAGGCCATTTTTTCAGAGCACATGCACCAATGACGTTGGGGTGTATAGTAAAGATCTCCTAAACTGTGCAAGCCTTATAGGCTTACCTGTAGGTACAGTTAATAAGGAAGATTTTACTTCCTCTTTATTATTGCAATGTACATTGATCACACAGAAGGGATTGTTTGTTTTTCTCAACAAAAGCATTAATTTGCAATCTACATAACATACACAAAGCTGCTATTGATAAGTAGAGCATTTATTTTACTGCCTCTTGCTGTAGGATGGCGCACTGGGATTCTGCTTTTTTCCTTGTCATAGGTCTTCAAACTACGGCCTTCCAGTTGTTCAGGAACTACAATTCCCATCATGCCTAGTCATGTCTGTGAATGTCAGTTTTACAATGCCTCATGGGATGTGTAGTTCCACAACAGCTGGAGGGCCGTAGTTTGAGGATCCCTGCAGAAGATGATGGGTCTTGTTTGTGTACCAAGATATGGATGCACAAAAACAGCACAGTAATATCTGTTTCATACCAGAACTGGTCAGAAACGGGCCATTTTCCCAACACTTACAACAGTGGGAGCTACTCAGGACTCACAAAAGAGCCCGCATGTCTTGAATAGTTCTAATGTGAATGGCTCATTGTGTAGAATCAAGACTGTCCCACCATAAAAGTCGTCTTATTATTCTCCCTGCATTCATAAAAGGCCACAGCTAAATATCTCAGAGAAAATATTTTGTTTACTAGAAACACAAATTTAGATTTAAAAATAATTGCAGTGGGGTACATTTATAGAACTAACACATACTCCCATTTAGGCAGGTTCTATGATCATGCTTATGGAAACTAGTCCGTTATTTCCCATACAAAGTTATTATTTGTCTTGTGATCACTGTTGCAGGCTCTGTGAATGAAGCAAAATCTGTCAATGGAGGAGGCAGACCTTTCATTTATTCATCCTCCTGACCTGTATTCATAGATCCCCTTGCATTAATAGAAGGCTAAAGTGGGCAGTACGGTGGCTAAGTACTTGGCACTTCTACCTAGCAGTACTAGGGTCATCACGGCACTACCTGCATGGAATTTTCATGTTTTCCTGTGCCTGCATGGATTTTCTCATACACTCCAAAGACATGCTGGTAGGTTAATTGGCTCCTGTCTAAAGTGGCGCTTAAGGGCAGACTGATGTAAATGTACAATTATAAATAGAAATAGATAGTGTGTGTGTATATGTATGTATGTGTGTGTGTGTGTATATATATATATATATATATATATATATATATATATATATATATAGTATGTGTGTATATAAATATATATAATTATATATTTTATATACACACAGTGTGTCTCACGAAAGTGAGTACACCCCTCAAATTTTTGTAAATATTTTATTATATTTTTTCATGTGACAAAACTGAAGAAATTACACTTTGCTACAATGTAAAGTAGTGACTGTACAGCTTGTATAAGACCCCTTTCACACGAGCAGCTGTTCTGCCGCTGTTAAAAGCATGTTTTGTTGTTTTTAAATTCCAAGACTCCAGGCACAGCGATCGCTTGCGTTTGTACATTGCGATTAGCTGCGTTTACATGCGGCTGCGTTGGAATATTCTTGCCATTTCTGGTGTGCTTCCTGTTTTTCTTTCCTTGTTGGCGGTGCTACCCGCAGGTGAAATAGTAGACTGCAATTACCTGCAGTTATGTGCAGATGGCGGGAAATAAATTGGATCCTGGACGCAGTCAAATTTATTTCTTCTAACCACACCCCATTTAACAAAACAGTTGCTAAATGCAGTGTGTGAATTGGGGCCAAAGTAAAGCATTGTGTGAGTTTAGCTGTGGTAGATAACTTGATCTATCCGCAGCTAAAAGCTGAATTCTATCCCCTGGTGTGAAAGGGGCCTAAGGTATCTTCTAAAGATGATGCACAAGTAAGCATGCAAACCGCTTTCTGAAGACAAGCAGACTAAGGACAGGAATTACTGGAACCAAGTCCTGTGGTCCGATGAGACCAAGATTACTTATATGATTCAGATGGTTTCAAGCGTGTGTGGTGGCAAACAGGTGAGGAGTACAAAGACAAGTGTGTCTTGCTTACTGTCAAGCATGGTGGTGGGAGTGTCATGGTCTGGGGCTGCATGAGTGTTGCTGGCACTGGGGGGGCTCCAGTTCATTGAGGGAACCATCAAGGCCAGCTTGTACTGTGACATACTGGAGCAGAGCATGATCACCCTTCCTTTGGGGATCCAGTTTCCAAACACACCCCCAAGATGACCACTGCCTTGTTGAAAAAGCTGAGGGTAAAGGTGATGGACTGGCCAAGCATGTCTCAAGACCTAAACCCTATTGAGCTTCTGTGGGGCATCCTCAAGTGAAAAGGTGGAGGAGGGCAAGGTCTCTAACAACCACCAGCTCCGTTGTGTCGTCATGGAAAAGTGAACTCCAGTGGTAACCAGCGAAGCTCTGGTGAACTCCATATCTATGAGGGTTAAGGCAGTGCTGGAAAATAATGGTAACGACACAAAATATTGACACTTTGGGCCCAATTTGGACATTTTCACTTGGTGGTTTAGACGTTATTGGCTGTGTTGAATTATTTTGAAGGGACAGCAAATTTACACTGCTATACAAGCTGTACACTCACTACTTTACATTGTAGCAGTGTTTGTTTTTTTTTAAGTGTTTTGTCACATGAAAAAGATATAATAAAATATTTACAAAAATGTGAGGATTGTAGTTGCTTTTGTGAGATACTGTATAAAGAATGCTGCATACATTGGTATTTATAGTAATTACCTGTAATAAATTAATAAGTACAGATTCTATGAATGGATGAGGGAGTTGAAAAGGTGGGCATAGCCAGTACTTCTAACAAATGCCTGTCACAGGTCCCTAGGCTCTATTAACTCCTGCCGCACCAGAAGATTACAGCCGAGGAAGATTTCAACAAATGCAGAAGCAAACCCCTCAAGGGACACATCATGTTGACAGAAAGCAATGTCCCCTTGTGGTGATTTTTTGTTTTTTCATTTGTGACTATATGCAGGCTGGGTTGACGAAAAGAAAAACCTGACTGCTCATGTTGGAGTCGCCCTACTAACAATCCGATGTTATTACAGTGATCTCCACTGCTGTGCCATTGTGTTCGGATAGGGGGATTACCCCTCCTCTGGCCAGAACACTCTGGTCAGTGCTTTCAGCAACAGGCTGATTGCAGTGACTGGGAGTCGGTCGGCAGACCTTTTCCGGTCATAACCCTTTGACAAAAGCTGGCAAACTGGCTTCCGTACACACGGGACAAATTTTGACCGGTTTCTATTGAATCAGCCAATGCTACCTGACATTTGGCCTGTGTATAGATTTTAAGCCCTGTACACACTGCCCAGATTCTCGTCAGGGAAAAAACTGCGCTTGTCACATTTGATGCCGTCACCATCATCTTGCTTCACCCTACCTATGCCTTTGAAGCTACCGTGCATACATCGGTCATTTCGAGCATCTGCGGGTTTCCATGAAGAGGTAAGTATACACAAGCTCAGGTTTCTCGGCAGGAAAACGGAGAACGACGAGAAAATAGAGAACGGGTTCTCTATTTTTCTCGTCTAGATTCTGGCCAGTTTTCTTGATGAGAAACCTCAAAGCCCCGTACACACGCACAGTTTACTCGGGAAACCCGTGCGTGTGTACAAGGCTTAAGGTTCTCTACTTGGTTATTTAAAAGTGAACCTGGCTGGGCCTATAACAGTGCTGATATATAGGGGCACTGTAGTATCCTCAAATAGCTGTGTGATACCAGAGCAGTCTCTTTGATGTATGTTTTGGCCCTGATTGTGCCAAAGTTGAGTCTTTGTGCAGGTCCTGGGCCGATAGACCTAGTGAGAACACAGGAATCAATCTGAAAACGAATACATCACTGTTGTTCCCTTGGTTGGTTGGTGTAATAGAGTATGTTTGCAAGAATTACTCTCTAAAGTTTCTGAATGAGGCTTTATAGTCTTTTTTTTTAATATAGGCTTAAATATAAAAAGAAAATGACTCAAGGGTCCTAAATCATTTATCACAATAAAAGTTAACAGCATGACTGTGTTACCAGAGAAGTCCTGAGGCAAGCTGAGAACTACTTAACAGTATTGTGATTTTTATAATGTCTGACACATGGCCTGATGCCAGCTTCATACAACACAATCTGTCACAGCACTGCTGGCCTAGGGGGCTACAATCAGAGTGTGAGCCCCTCTGTTATTGCCAGTGTCTGGACTGTGGGGTACTGTTCACTCTTATACCATACCTGTGCCTGGCGTTTAAGCACAATAGACTATTGAGATTTTTATTTTATTTTTATGTCCAGCATATGCAGTGTCTGCTTCTAATTTTAGTTTATGTAAATGCTCATGTTGTATGCCCTTGTTCATGCTAATGTATTCGAGACATTTTATCCATATTTCTAGACTGTGGTACGATTACACATACCAGCCCTTGAATATACAGTAGTTAAATAAAATGGCATTCAGTTTCCTCACTCAGGATAATTTCCTTGCCAAGGGTAGATGTCTCGTGGCCAAGGTAGGGCCAATCTCTCTTGTTCCTATCATAGAGCTGCTACCCACCTTACCCAGTGTGACCTCTTTGCCAATGAGGGCAATGTAACATAGGCTGACACACTTAGACCCCTTTTACTTATCCACCTTGCTCAGCGGGAATCACTCCGTTGATCCCTGCTGAGTCGGCGGATGACAGAGCGGTACCGGCACACTGTGCAGGGGCCTTCCTGTCTTTTCGCCGGTGTCCCCTATGGGGGGGGGGGGGGGATTGGATGAACACGGACCGTCTGTTCATCCGATCCTCAGACGGAAGGAAAAAATAGGGTTTTCCTCAGTCTGCAAAATCGGAGGAATGTGGAGGCGGGCGAGATCGGGTGTCAGATGATCTCATAGGTACCAATGTATGTCCCTTTTTTTATCTGTACATGGATGGATGAAAAGGCGTGAAAGGGGCCTTAGGCCTTTGTACAAAATATGAGCTAGCAACGTTTATTTTCCCCGTTGTGGTCTGTTAAATACACCGTTGAAAGTGTTTCGTTACATTTAAAGCCGAGTTCCACCCACTTTTTTATCTCCATCATCCGCTTCAGACCTGACCATACTCCCTGCAATGGGTAAGCTTTTTATTTTTCCCTGTGCTTACCTTGTTTACAAGGCATTCCTTTCTTTCCCCTCCGGTGATGTATGCAATACCCTACTGCGCACTGGCTCTTGGGATATGTGTATCATAATTCCCAGGAGTCAGTGGGCATCGCCACATCTCATTGCGAGATCCCAAAGAAGTTCCCTGCGCTGCGAGGTGTGTATAATGCACGAGATCGGGTGGTGCATGCTGGTTAGTCAGCAGCAACTTATCTCGGAAGAGTATCCTAGTGGGCTTCACTTGCTCACAAGTAAGATGGAACCGTGCAACACAAAGCTTAAGGGGTGTGTGTGTCCAGTAGTCCTAGCAAACTTTCTATACCAGATTGACTCTGTTGGCCACAATTGCTCAGAGAGCATTTGACTGCAGTGTTTATATTGGGAAAGGATGTTGTAGGCTGGGTAATGATCCTAGAATACTTGTAGAGAATTCCATTCCTGGTCTTAACCAAAATCTTTTTGACACATACCGCAGGTTTTGCCATTGAAGGTCCATCTCAGGCCAAGATTGAATGTGATGACCAAAGCGACGGCTCTTGTGATGTTAAATATTGGCCCAAGGAGCCGGGTGAATATGCTGTCCATGTCATGTGCGACGATGAGGACATCAAAAACAGTCCATACATGGCATACATCCAGCCAGCATCAGGAGACTTTAACCCTGATAAGGTGATAACATTATCTACTGCTTGCATTTGAGGCACAATGTTTTGTTTTCTAATATAACAGTTGCTAAGTGTTTAGTCAAATGAAAGCTGTTCTAATGGTGACACTTAAGGGGCAAATTTTTATAAAGCAGTAAAAGTGACTTTACCAAACATTTACTGGTGATGTATCCGTAATTGTTTAAAATGCATGCACCTGCAGTTAATGTCAGATTCACTGAATAAAAAATACACTATTACTAAAAGTATTAGGACGCCTACCTTTACACGCACTTAAACTTTATTTTCATCCCAGTCTTGGTCCTCAGGGTTTAATATGGAGTTTGACCTCCCTTCACACTTATAAAGGCTTCAACTCTTCTAGGAAGGCTGTCTACAAGCTTTAGGCGCATGTCTTCGGGAATGTTTGACCATTTTTCCAGAAGCACATTTGTGAGGTCAGACACTAATGTGGGTGAGAAGGCCTGGCTCACAGTCCCCACTCTAATTAATCCCAAAGGTGTTCTATCGGGTTGCAGTTAGGACTTTGTTCGGGCCAGTCAAGTTCCTCCCCCCTAAACTCGCTCATCCATGTCTTTATGGACCTTACCTTGTGCACTGGTCCAAATTATTTTGTGGTGTGGGGTTGGGCTTGGCCCCTTCGTTCCAGTGAAGAGAACTCTTAAGGTGTCGGCATGCTAAGACATTGTTGACAATTTCATGCTCCCAACTTTATGGGAACCACGTTGGGGATGGCCACTGCCTGTTTCAACATGACTGCGCACCAGTGCACCAACAACATCCATAAAGACATGGATGAGCAAGTTTGGGGTGGAGGAACTTGACTGGCATGCACAGAGTCTGGGCCTCCACCCGATAGAACACCTTTGGTATAAATTAGAGCAGAGACCGCGAGCCATGATTTCTCGTCCACATCATTACCTGACCTCACAAGTGCACTTTTGGAAGAATGGTCAAACATTTCCATAGACCTACTCCTAAACCTTATGGACAGCTTTTCTAGACGTTATAGCTGCAAAGGGTGGGTCAACTCAACATTGATCCGTACGGACTAAGACTGGGATGCCATTAAGGTTCATGTGCGTGTAAAGGCAGGCGTCATAATACTTTTGGTAATATAGTGTATGTCCCCTAGGGTTTTTCCAGTGGTTCTGAATCTTTTTGGGATCAGGACCTATAAATTCTTTCCAAACCTTTCATGCTCCAACAGTAAAAAATACAATTTATACTCCTACAATAAAGGTATGTGACTGCAAAATATGTTTTGAATAGCTCAAGTGCTCTGCATTCGTATGGAACTCTGCTGCAGACTTGGTGGTCATGTAGGGGGGAGAGGTTTCTAGATGGGGCATTGGGTGCACTGTGGAGGACTGAAGGCTTTTGAGCAGGTTGGGGGGCACCACAGGAGGTTGGGAGGCACAGTGGAGGCTGAGGGCTCCCAGGGAGACTGAAGGCCCTGTGGGACTGTATGGTTAAGGAATCTGCAGGTGACCAGAGGCCTGGGAGAAGAAAATCTGTTGTCTGGCAGTGGGCCAGGACTGGGTGGTTGAGAACCACTGTGTCATAATTCCACTAGGCTACCATGTAAATTACAACAAAACCTGGTGAATGCCCAGGGAAAAACCAAGCCTACTTACCGACCAGCCTGCAGAACAACCAATTAACCTATCTAACAATATGCGTTAAAAACAGGGGTTTTGTTTGCACGCATTTGCAAACGCATGCGTGAGCCACAGAGCCGCGCCAAGGCACCCTGTAATCTGTGGTCCTAACACTAAGCATTGAGTGTCCCCACAGTGGAGGCACATGCATTCTAATGGATAGATAGGGGCACTATCCATTAGAATGCATGTGCCTCCACTGTGGGGACACTCATTGCTTAGTGTTAGGACCACAGATTACAGGGTGCCTTGGCGCGGCTCTGTGGCTCACGCATGCGTTTGCAAATGCGTGCGAACAAAACCCCTGTTTTTAACGCATACTGTTAGACAGGTTAATTGGTTGTTCTGCAGGCTGGTCGGTAAGGAGGCTTGGTTTTTCCCTGGGCATTCCCCAGGTTTTGTTGTTGCCATGTAAATTAGATTAGCATCCGCTGGGAAATCCACATCTCTGGGAGTGTAAATCTCTTGGTTCCCCCACAGCTCTCACTGGTTCCGCCTTCTGAATTCAAGTTTCTGTAGGATACAATGGTAAGGTCAAAGGTAGGAGTCAATTAGAGTTGCACATGACACTTGAGATCAACATTCTTGAACCTTGGTCTTCCAGTGGGCATTGAGAAATTTCAAATAAAGCCGTGCTCAAAAGCAATAATTTAGAAAACCTGTGTATTTTTTGCACTCTTTACAAGTAGAGGTGTATTTCTGTAATCGTTTTTCGCAACACGGTTGCATTAAAAGAATCGTTAACTGCACTCATCCAAGGACCACTTGGTTAATCTACAAACTGCTACACTTTATACTGTATTAAAAATTATCAAGGGAAGTTATTTTATAAGAAACCACTGGGGCCAAAACAGAACTAAAAATCTGAAGTACACTTTAAGAAACTTCTAACGGAAGGAATGTAATTTATGGTGTTATATCGTATTTCATACATTTCTTTTTACCTTGCAGGTCAAAGCATATGGTCCAGGGCTGGAGAAGAGTGGGTGCATTGTGAACAACCCAGCAGAATTCTTCATAGACCCAAAAGAGGCTGGGACAGCACCTCTGAGCATCTATGCACAAGTAGGAGACATTGACATTTATTTCTTGACATATAACCAGATACAGTGAGCCAATCGCAATACCCTATTTTATTATTATTACCTGTATTAAACCCTAATTTCTGTGGGTAACTGCATATGACTGTCATGTCAGACTGTAACTAAAGTTACCATTTTTGAATGGTAAATTCAAATCCTGAATTCATAATTTCTGTATTTTTTACAGAAATTCAGCAGCCTTCTGACAGTGGTGTGGGAATTTAGCCTCTCGTTACATGATTGAATGTTTTTTCCTGTTTGTAGTTGGCATTTTACACAGTGATTTACAGAGTACCCAGACCTGTTCACATGAGTTCCTGCCCCTGAGGGAGTTGCAATGTAATACTTCTCTACTTGTGCAAGCTTACTTACTTTAAAGTTTGCCACACAATTGGATTGTACAATCTTCTTGAGGGCAGGGACTGATGTGAATGTACAATATATGTCATCAATTATTATAAACACTACATAAATACCTGTAATAGTTAAAAAGAAAAGTGTGGGTGGAAACCGGATAAAACACTACACAAACATGGCGGGGTCTCATGTAGATGGTATCATTGAGAAGACACAACACAGCACCTGGAGTTGCTGATCATTTAAGCCAGGTGTGCCCAAACTTTTGAAGAGCGAGGGCCACTTAAGCAACTTGGTAACCAGTCGCGGGCCACAATGAGCGGAGCGGGCGCATGACAGGTCACGGCTACTCCTATAGGTCCTCTGATCCGCCCAGATGGAACAGGATGAATTCCCTTTAGTTTTTTGGATTGGAGGTAGGCAGGCATAAACTGACATCTGTCTCTTTGTAGAGGTGAACTGATGGTGTGAAAAGGGCCTAAGACTGCTTTCACCCTGTGCTGCGGTTTACCCACAACGCGGGTGTAGCATAATGCACCTGTGTCTATCCTGCGGGTTAGCTTGTTGCTTTTCACACCAGGCATTGGCTGCACATTTTTCATTACTCCCAGGAGAAATTACAAAAGGCTTCTTTTTGCACAAGTAGTTACATACGTTTTACTAATGCAGGCATCCTCATTGTTCGTTTTTGCTCTCTAGTTGCTGTAATTCTTCTCTGATCTCCATACTTCCTGGTTGTCTGTTTCCTGATAACCACAGTCCAGGGAGCTTTCTCTCTGTGGTCACTAATCAAGGAGGTGTGATTACTGTGTGTCTAAAACCCCTCAGCACCAATCAGTTTAGTTTTTCCAAATCATCACTGCCCTGTATTGGCTCTGTACATCACAGGCAAGAAACAACATGCAAAAAGGAAACTAGAAACTGCAGGCACATTATATGATTTTTTATCTATTTTTAATTATTTTTAAAAGGAATCAGTTAACTATTATGTCTCTATACCCTGTAAACAGTAATTTCAGCAAAAAAAAATGTTTTATTTACAACTCCTTTAACTTCCATATATTGGCAAGTAAATGTACTTCTAAGCATTACAACATTGTCCTGTTAGAACAAATGAAGGGCTTAGTGGTACTCATTCGTATAATCACCACTTTTGCTAAATTCCCAATCTAGGTCTTTCCTTAAGATATTCCTTCTGCCCCTCAGGGGAGGGCACTTGATACTACTGCCAGTAGTAACCCCTCTCTTGTGGCACCAGTCAATCTCTCCAAGGAACAAGACCTACCACTAAGACTCCTCCCACCTTGTAAAAGGGCATCCAACATCACCACTAGGTAGAGCAAACCCATAAAGGGGAATTTTTCATACAAAACTTTTCAGTACATTTGATGATCTGATGTTTTTCAAAGGTACTTTGTTCGCTCTTAACATTTGATTTTGGAACAAAAACCACATTCAGTGTTTAGAATTTTTATATCTAAACTTATCCTTAACATATTCTTCTGTCACATAAATACACCAGAATCTTTGCTGTAGCCCAGAATGCAGTGATTCATTTTCATTGCTCAAATTACTCACTCATTATTTTTGGGGGACATCCAATGAAAACAGCGAGAGGAATACAGGTGTGTTATCCAACACTCAAAAAATTAAATGATGTATAGAAAGAAAACAGATGGCGCTCTCCGAGTGTAAAAACTGTGAACACTCATGTCCCTCTATTGTCTGTGGTCTCATTTACATTGCCAACTGATTCACTGAGTACAATAAGCCAGACTGGCAGACAGGGATTTCGAAGTGGAGCTTGTGGTGAGTCACTCATGACTACCTTGAGCAGTATACATATCTCTTGGTGATTTGAAATCAGGGTGGGTAACCGTTCGAGCCTCACTAGACCTCCAGCAAAAAATCTTCCCATAAGATTATGCATTGCAAAATTAATGCAATTCATTCATTTTATTTACCTGTAAAGACCTTCTTGTGTAGACACCTGAAAGCCTGGGACTGCTGCTAGGTCCCATCATCTTGGATGTGATGTCACCATACTCGGATTCAAATGAATGTAAGGGTGGGGCAGAGGACCTGGGCAAGCACAGACAGTAATTGTACACACCCACAAGAGGAAAGAGATGCCTGATCTAGGGAATTGACTGTTCCAATTTTATGGGCACATTGCAGCTAGAAAAAAAATCCTTCTAAAAATCTGGCCTGGGGTCCAGCACTGTCTTCCGATAGCCAGTTCTTCTTACCACTGCCATCTATTGAGAAAATGTAATAACAGGTTACAATATTGTATTGGAAAAAGTCACGATATGAGTTTACAAATGTTTACAAAATTCAGGTTAATATATTATGTCATGAAAAGTTCAAGTACAAACATTTTATCATAGAAGGGAAGGTCACTTTTTGAGTGACGTTCCACTTTAAGTGTTCAGAGTTAGCTTAGGGATTGTGTTGGGTGCAAGTGGGTGGTTAAGATGGAAAGCATTATTTGAGATAGGGATAAGAGGTTTAGGCAGTGCATCAGCAGGTACTAGTATTTAAAAACAAACAAAAAAAAAACGTTTGGCTGAAGTGTTCATACACTTAAGCCAGTGTTACCTTTAAAGAGTAAGCATATGAGTTAAAGGCGATCACAAGGGAAACTAACAACCTTCCCTTGCGGTGGGGCTGCCCTGCACTGCAAGGGTTAAATGCTAGTTCTGGTCTAGGAGCCAGGAAAAGCAGTTTTTCTGATCTGCTCCCCCGAGCACCAATGTTGACCTCTTCTGTCCTACTCTGTGTTATAAACTGTCCCTCCCGTCATTGTACTTGTCATCAGAGGACCGCTGCAGTATAGGGAGTAGAGGTTGCGGGGCTTGGTCTAAATAGAACCAAGGGCGGCTATGGGAGCAGAGAATCGGGTAAACAAAAGGACTTTTCCCATCCTTTAGACCTAAGCTGACCTTTTAACCCTTGCAGTGTTATGGCAACCCCACAGCATGTGAGGATTTTTCTTCCTTCCCCACAAATCAGCCTTAAAGGGGTTGTAAAGACAAAAATATTTTCCTCTTAAATTAAAGTTTGACAGTAGCTGATAAAGTAAAAAGTAATGTTTTGCATTATAACTAGTTTGATACCTGTTGAAATCGAGCCGTTTTATTCACCTCCGTCACTCCTGAATCGTTATTCTCACTGACTTCCTGGTTTGCGGTGCACATTCATTCTTGCTACAACACGGCCTAATGGGAACTACAGTTCCCATTATGCTTAGCCTCCATGCCTGTGAGGGATAAGAGAGCATCTTCACGCAGGGCTGTAGTCATAGGGAGGGGGTGAACACATTCTGCTTTCCACCATGCAAAACGGCTAAGATGCTGGTGAAAAGCAAGAAGAGGAGAGACAGGAAATGGCATTTTCAAACCTGGATTACTGTATTTTGGAGGTCAAAAGGAAAAACAAGGTAAGTGATATTTAAATTCTTTAGCTTACAGCAATCAATTGATCTAATAAAAAACTAACCTTTAGTGTTCCTTTAAGTGGTATAGGGACTGTCCAAAAGGTGAATGTATTCCAGCAGATAAAATGACCCCTGTTTTGCTTGACTGGCTCTACTGGCTTAATGTCCTCTTCTACTGGCTGTGGGGTCCAGGGTTGTAATCTAGCTGAGCTTCTCTTGGCATCCGCACAACCTCATACAAGCTGAACGACTTTCCATGAAAGTGAAATGAGTCGACTTGGCAGCCTCCTCCTGGAATAACTGCGTATTACACGCTAACACAAGATATGCTGACCTGTTCCTCTTTCTAATAAAATACAATCCTAAAGTTTACTGCAGACCACAACATCAGGTTACCCAGGAATGCTGAGATATACAAATTGACTAAATAAAATGCATGTATAGTTTTTTGTTTTCCGATTTTACAGAGAATGTTTTATTTACTGTTAACAGGATATTGAAGGCAATCCTGTGGACATCTACTCCAAGCCAAACCCTGATGGTACCTTTGCCTGCTCATACAATCCAACTAAGCCAATCAAGCACACAGTTGTGATCACATGGGGCGGTGTTAGTGTACCCAAAAGCCCTTTCAGGGTAAGTGAGAATTATTTTTGATCTCTTTACAATTATTGCACTATTGCTTGGTATGAACTATTTAATGTTTGATATCCTATTAAAAGCACTATGAATTAGTTGGCAAGATTTCATTATAATATCTTTTTTGTTTTGTTAAGCAATTATAATTTATTATAATTTTTTCATTATGATTGTACTTCAGGGGTGCCCAACCTTTTGAAGAGCGAGGGCCACTTAAGCAAATTGGCAATCAGCCACAGGCCACAATGAGCAGAGTGAGATGATTACAGGCCCATGTACACACTGCATATGCAGAGCAAACAGACCCAGCCCACTCTACTCTATGCACCATCCGATCTGCGCAGACGGAAGGGGACAGATACATTTGCCGCTCCATAGAGGTGAATGGAAGGTCCAATTGGTTTGGACTGATCATGCCTAAGGCCCCTTTCACACTGATGGGCTGTGGTTTACCCACACTGTGGGTGCACCTGTGGCTTTCCTGCAGGTGTAGTGGACTTTCTGAAAGTGCACCAAATTCGCAGCTAATAACAGAAGTCTATGGCACAGTGCAGGTAACCTGCAGATACATCCATATAGATATTGTGATTTTGGTACTATACTTGCCTTTAATTAACAGGCTTCCATTCTAGTATCACCGGCTGTTGCTGTCCCTGGCAGAGTGCATTTGTTATCACTCCACCTGCTTATGTGGCTTTTCTTCCTCCGTCAGCAGCTTCATTCACAACACTGATGCTCTGGGATGGAGGGTCGGCAACCCGCAATCTGGGCTTGCCGACCCGCTATCCCAAAACAGGAGGTCGCGGGCCACATCAGAGGGCTCCACTGGTTGATCACCCCTGTTGTACTTGATGTAGAGAAAAAAATGTAATTGTAATTTTTCTTTATTATTTAAAGCTTACGACTTGCCAAACAGTTACATACACAATCAGTCAATTTACTGGATGTAAAAATTGTTTTACCTGTCAAAGGGTTTGTATTTGTATCCACCCAATGATGAGATTCACACACTTGCAGGAATGCAAAGCCAGGAAGATGGGTTTATTTCCTGGTTTTGTTTCACCCTTTCCTGTGTCACCTGCCTTCTCATTGGACAGTGGATCAGCAGTGTAGTAATGCTTATTCACTGTCCAGTAGGTAGGCTGGATGCACAGGAATTGCACAGCTAAACCAAGAACTTGAACTGGCACCAGCCTGGCTGTGCTGTTAAATACTGAAATGACTTAAAATGCCAGATTTGGCAGGTAAAACTATTTCCATATATCTGTTTACAAGTATCTAGCCGTTTGAAGTGCAGTGACATGTGTTTTTATACATTTCATTTTTCAGTTGTGCATGCATTAGTTAATGCTTAATATTACAAACTTATTTTACTCTTTTTTTTTTTCCTAGGTGAACATTGGGCAGGGCAGCCACCCAAAAAAAGTGAAGGTTTTCGGGCCTGGCGTGGAGAAAACAGGTTTAAAGGCAAATGAGCCTACACACTTTACAGTGGACTGTACTGAGGCTGGAGAAGGTATCTAATCCATTCATATTTGAAATGACTTTTTTTCTTAAAGCATATCTAAATCCCACAACAGAAATGTAATATATTGAAGCTTTTCCATCTTTAGATGTGCTGGCTTCATTAATTTCCCTTTTTTTCAGGTTTTGTTTCATTTTGTTTCACATGGTGATCCTGCCAGTAACACACTTTGAGTTCCTATATAGAGACCACTAACTCTGCTGTGTCTATAAAGGAGGTCTTGATTTGGACTACAAACGCATCTCTTTCCCCATCTCCATTACACAGAAAAGCGTTGCTATATAGTTCACAAAAAATAGCTGGGAAAGCTGTTACAAGCACATAGGATTTTTGGTAGGATCAAGTATAGAAATTCCAGTACTAAATTTCTTTCTGCGTTTGGCCTAAAAAAGCAAACAAATGCAGCCACCATTTCTAAGGGCTGGTAGTTTGCCATATATGAAGTTCTTTTGTTCTTGGGTTTAGATATAATTTAAAGACAGCCAGCTATAGTACGTTTTAATGTTTTTAACATTGTTGTAAACATTAATGATATCTGCTTTATCAAATATTATTAAAAATACTTGTTTCATTTTATAGTTTACAGTTGTATATGTCCATGGGACAGCCATGTTTGTTGATTACATTAGCAAGTCCTTCTAATCCTCTTATCTTGCTGTAGGCCTACCAGGCAGGGTCAATTAGACTGAAAAGAACCAACTCATTTTAGTCTTTAGCCACTTCCGGTCCGCGCTATTGACAGAATACGTCAGCAGCGCGGACCTGAGGCGCCGGGGTCACGTCTTTGGACGTGATTTGCTTGTAATTCCCCGTGCGCGCCACAGGGTGGCGCGCGGCGGGGAAAAACAGTCCCGACGCATCACCGAGGATTCGATGCGTGTACCCAGCGGCCGCGATGTCCGTCAGGTACACACGATCGTCGGTGACAGAGCAGGGACATGGAGCTCTGTGTGTAAACACAGAGATCCACGTCCTGTCAGGGAGAGGTGACAGATGCTTTTTCCCTTGTACATAGGGAGACAGCATCGATCACCTCCCCCAGTCACCCCCCTCCCCCCACACAGTTAGAACACACCCAGGCAATACATTTAACCCCTTCCTCACCCCTCTAGTGTTAACCCCTTCAATGCCAGTCACATTTATACAGTAATTGGTGCATATTTATAGCACTGGTCGCTGTATAAATGTGAATGGCGCCAAAAGTGTCCGATGTGTCCGCCGCAATATCGCAGTCAAAATAAAAATCGCAGATCGCCGCCATTACTAGTAAAAAAAAAATATTAAAAAAAAATCATAATTCTGTCCCCTATTTTGTAGGTGCTATAACTTTTGCGCAAAGCAGTCACTTATTGTGATTTTTTTTTTTTTTTACAAAAATACGTAGAAGAATACGTATCGGCCTTAACTGAGAAAAAAAAAATATATATATTTTTTTTTAAATTGGGATATTTATTATAGCAACAAGTAAAAAATATATATATATTTTTAAATTGTCGCTCTTTTTTTGTTAATAACGCAAAAAATAAAAACCGCACGGGCGATCAAATACCACCAAAAGAAAGCTTTATTTGTGGGGAAAAAAAGGACGCCAATTTTGTTTGGGAGCCACGTCGCTCGACCGCGCAATTGTCAGTTAAAGCGACGCAGTGCCGCAAGCTGAAATTTCGCCTGGGCACGAAGGGGGTTTATGTGCCCAGTAAGCAAGTGGTTAGAATAAATAAATTTGATGTACATTTTTATTTTTGATTGATTTTCTTGCACCTTAATACTCCATTCTCCGCTCTCTGGCTGTGTGTGTATATATGTGTGTGTGTGTGTGTGTATGTGTGTGTATATATGTGTATATATATATATATATATATATATATATATAATATATTTATGGCCAGATTTAAGAAATAATTGCATGTCGTGTGGCTGGCACACCAATTCCTTCCTTTGATGCATTTCGCTCCATTTTGAAGCTTAAAGCTCCACTAGTAAGTGAAATGTGTCAGTAAGAGTGTTGGAATGGTAATCTCCACACTGGATTTTGAATAAGGTTGTTTTTAGTTCAAAGGAGAACAAGGCAGCTTGCATGTGCTGAGGAGTCTGGAGGGGGTTGGTAGATCCCAAATTCACCTACTGAACTTGGATTGAGGGGCTGCAGAGTCTAAAGTGGTGTACAAATGGCAAATCAATTTGTTATAGAAGATCATGCTGCTTTATGATTATCAGACATGAAAATTATCCATAGAACTAGAGCACACCTGTGATCATCTTCCTTTTTTTTATTGCACGATAAAGCTAACCACTGTAAACTTGCATCTAGGGGCAACAAGAACCCTTTTTTGAGTTCCTCTTTTTATGACACTTAACGTAAAATTCTGAAATTATTTTCTATTATCTGGTATAATTGTTCTTTTAATTTTCTTAGTGAGTTTAAATTGCATTTTAAAAAAATTGTCTTCCAGGTGATGTTAGCGTTGGAATCAAATGCGATGCCCGTGTGATAAGCGATGAGGAAGAGGACATTGATTTTGACATTATCCCCAATGCCAATGATACATTTACTGTGAAATATACTCCTCCAGCTGCTGGGCGATATACTATCAAAGCTCTCTTTGCTGGAGAGGTGAGCATTGAAGAGGGTGAATTTCCCCAGGTTCTGATCCTTCCCTAATATCAAAATTATAAAAAAAGGCTTTAAATACTTTCCTGGGATATTACTGGGCTTTTACTTCCCGCTAAAAGGTCTCTACATCAGGGCACAGCTTTTCACTTAAGATCTGCCCTTGTTTTTCAGTTATTTCATCTTGTCTTTGAGTGTCCATCCTTGGCCAACAGTTGAGACAGCCAGTGACCAGGCAATAAAGGAGAATGTGATGGTAGTGCATCTGTTCCAGGAACACCTTAAAGCGGAATTAAAGTTTTGCTGCTATTCATTGTGAACAGGCAGACTTTTACTGTAGAAGAAACGTGTAATGTAAAACACCTACCTGCCTGCTCGCAGCGATTCCCAGCATTTAGGCCTCATGCACACAGGATGCAGCATTAAAAAGGCGCTGTTAGCAGTGATTTTGAATAGCGTTTATGGGCGTTTTTTTGGCTTTTTTTTTGTAAAAACACAAAAACGCCGCTGACGGCTTGTTACAGTGTTTAGAAATCTCTGCTCCTGGATGCAGGCTGTAGTTTTTTTTCTACTGCCCCTAAATGCTTATGCCTCCAAACACCTCTGACAGTTATGGGCTAACATGGAGGGGCGTTTAGGGGCTGTTAAAAAGAAAAAAAAAAGTCAGACGCCCCTAACAGCTGCTGTAAAAAAAAGGCCTGTGTGCATGAGCCCTTAAACTGAGCTGCACATGGGCAACTTGGCTTACAGCAGACGGCCTGATCCTGTGTGCCGGGTTGACTAGGTCCTGCGCATTTGCAGGCATGAGGTTATCCTGCACCAGCCAATGAAGATGGGGGAAAAACTGGCCCACAGAAGATAAGGGTGCTAGTGAGGGACAAGACCATTAAAGGAAAGGTGAGTATTCCACCCTTTAGTTCCACTTTAAACCAGAACTGCAATAAAAAAAAAGCCAGTTTTAGCTCCACTTTAATCAAAACCTGGGAGAAATTTTGTAAAATGGTTGTGTTAAAGAAAAAAGAAATATCCTGTAGATCATCATTAGCGCCACCTTGAAATTCAAAATTTCCATTTCGTGATCTCTGACTAAAGATTAGATGTAGCATAATAAATGGTACCTTTTTCCTAAAACTCTGGCTTGTTCTCATGTGCAGCTATTACTTCTGCCCCTCTGAGAAGCAATTCATAGTGGATTGCCTTTCAGAGGGTGTTTGACAGGCGGTGGTATACAGTCAGGTGTAAATTTGTGTTTTTACAACCATTTTGACATCTGCCAATCCAGAATTGGTTTTATATTGTACTGTATTGTATTGTACCAGTAAGGTAGAACTATAAGCAATTTTGGATAGAGCAAGGGAGGGATTTTGTCCCCTGCAGAGATTTTCCTTCACTTCCTGTCACATAGACAAATAGGAAGTTAACGTAAATCTCTGCAATTTCAAGAGAATTCCTTGAAGGCCCCCAGGTCACCAGAACTAGTGTTCTCATTGGACAATTTCCCCTCTATTACTATTCTGGGGACAATCCAACATTTTGGATTCTCTTCTACTTTCACTTTCAATGATAATGGTAAACAGGACAAATAGAGAGGGTGAATCTCCCCAACGGGCACAGACAGCAATAAAAACTGACAGGGGTTCTTCTAATTCATCTCCTCCTCTATCCAGAACTAAAAACATTTTTCCTTCAGTTATACTTTAAACAGGATAATCTGTTCCCGTTAATAAATATATATATCATTTTTCCTTAGGAAATTCCAAGCAGCCCTTTCAGAATCAAAGTTGAACCTTCACATGATGCCAGCAAAGTGAAAGCTGAAGGCCCAGGACTTAATAAATCTGGTAAGTTGGTGAAACAAAGGCTCCTTGTGTGTGTTAAAGTGGACCTTTACTCCGTTTTCATATATTCTCCTTTTAACCTCCCCCTTCTTGGAAATATATTTCTTTGGAGGGAAGGGGGGGAGCAAGTACTTTTTTGTAGGTACATGCTCTCGCTTCCTTCTTGCATAGGCAAGAATGATCCAACAGTCAGCTCGCCATAATGCCCCTGCCTGCAGCCTTTTGAGATAATGTTGCACATCCCATGAGATTATAGGGCAAAACACCAATCTGCCCATATTACACATGTGCAGTGGCATGCTGGCTTGAATCATTGGGAAGTAACAGCTGGCTCCGAAATCCAAGATGGTAGCACAGGAACATAACAAGCGGCGAAGACTTCAGTTGCCAGTAAGACTGGACCTAATGGACTGGTAAGCATGTCTTAAAGTGGTTGTAATGCCTTCTGTGCTGCAGCTCCCCCCCCTCAGACACTGCACATGAGCTGTGATGCAGGGTGCAGGGCCGTGCCTGTTCTCCGGACTTTGGGGACCCGGTACTGGCCAACCTGTACATGGCACACATGAAGCCCCACTCTTCCTCTACACGTGTGCAAAGTTTGTTGTCTGGGAACCTACGGCTGGGAGCACTGATTTTTCAAAGCCGGGCACCACTTCCGTAGACTCCCATATTAAACTGTAATTTCTCCGGTAACTTTGGGGACCCAGTACTGGCCGGTCGTAGGTCCTCTGGACCTGGAACTTTGCACACATGTAGCCCCATTTTTCATCTACAAGTGTGCAAAGTTTGTCTAGGGGACCTACGGTTGGGGAGCACTCATTTTTCAAAGCCGGGCACCCCTTCCATAGACTCCCCTGTTAAACGTCAGTCTAGTCATGGGCACAGTGAGGCATGCAGATGGACACCCTCGGCTTAAACTCGAGTCAATATGTTTTTCCAGTTTTTTTGTGGGAAAATTAAGTGCCTCTGGTCGGCTTATACTAGAGTATATACGTTGTGTGTGTGTGTGTGTGTGTGTGTGTGTGTGTGTGTATATATATATATATATAGCCAATTAAGATTGTGCATATGATGAGACCATGTTATAAAGGTATATCATTTAGGGAAAACTGTATGTAGGACAGTCTGGCAGATGGTGATCTTTACAGATCTGTTGCAAAAGAGGCGATTTAGTCCAGTAAGCCAGAGGAGTCGTGGTTTTAGAATCCTGATGTGCTAATGAAACAGACCAAAATATCTGATATATCAGAATGAGGCAGGTAGGGGGGTTCCCTGCTTGGGGTCAAAGTGTCATTTTGCAATCTTTAGTCTACAGGAACAGTCAACAAATGAACAGCTACTGTAATGTTCCTGGATTCATTGTCCAGGCTGAAAATCGAGTTACCCTGTAATAATAGTTTATTTTGTAAAATAAGAATGTTGCGCAAATAATTAAAAAGTATAACATTTCAGTTATAAATTTAAATAAAATAATATTGACCAAAAAGCTTTAGTTTTCCTTTTAAAGGTCCCCTCTAGCTTGGCTCAAGCCAGCTGTCTACACAACCTAAATAAGAACAGACACTTGCAACCTTGCCATTGCAATTTGTCATAGCCTTGGCTTGAGCTGCCTGGATAATTTAGTGAAAGAAGTGCCTTGAAAGAAAATGTCTTCTAAAGTTCTTTTCTTATATTTATAGGTGTTGAGAATGGGAAGCCAACGCATTTTACGGTCTCTACCAAAGGCGCAGGAAAAGCCCCAGTTGATGTGAACTTCAGTGGACCCGCTCAGGGAGATGCTGTAAAGGACTTTGAAATCATTGATAATTATGATTATTCCCACACTGTCCGCTACACTCCGATTCAACAGGTATGTTGCAGGTTCCTCCATCGGGTGTCATGCTGTAAGGTTGCACCACAGGTGTATACAATTTCTATAGGTCTCGTGTAGCGGTTCCATCAGCTGGTTGCTTTGCTTTCCCCTTAATAATGAAATATTTACTGTGAATAATTGAGAGAATATGGCCATGTTCCCTTTTCAATTATTTATGTACTGTGATTACAGTATCCACAAAGATAAACAAAATGGAACGTTCTTAATTAACAGCAGCCCCTCTTGGACAGCTGCGCTGTTTGATGAGAAACACTTGGAATTGTTTATTTGTGGAGGACATGAAATGCATAATATCTTTTATTTAGGCCCCTTTCACACCCCATATTCATTCACCTAGGGTAGGAGGCCGGTATCTGGGGGCCCCCTTATAAAAGTGGGATCCTAGATTCCGATAAGCCCCCCCACTCGCAGACCCCAACATCCAACGGCCAGAGTTGTCGGGAAGAGGCCCTGTCCTTATCAACATAAAGAGAGGGTGCTCTAGGGTGGGGGGCCGCAGTGCACCTGACCCCCCTCCCCATGTTGAGGGCATGCGGCCTGGTAAGGCTCAGGAGGGGGCGCTCGCTTGTCCCCACTCCTCTCCTGAACGGCTGGGCGGCGTGCTTTGAATACGGGTCTGGTATAGATTGTGGGGGAACCCCCACGCCATTTTTTTTTTTCGATGTAGGGGGGGGGGTTCTCCTTACAATCCATAGAAGACCTAAGGACCTGGTATGCCTCCTGGGGGGGGGGACCCATAAAGGATTTTTATTTGAAATTTTGCCGTGGAGTTCCCCCTCATGATTCATACCAAACGCCGCTTTTATGATGCGCTCGCTGGAATGTGCTTTTTCTATTCCAGCGAGTGCTAGAAACACATTCTCGGTGACAGGTACTGTAGCAGGACCGCTCCAAAAGTCCTGTTGGCCACATATTTGGAGCGGTTTAGGAGCGGGGTGTTTATCGCTCCTATACCGCTCCTTCCCATTGAAATCAATGGGAAACCGCGGTAATACCGCCCACAATGCGCCTCTGCGGAGGAGCATTGCGGGCGGTATTAACCCCTTTTACGGCTGCTAGCGGGGGGTTAATACCGCACACCGCTAGCAGCAGGATATCGCGGTAATTACGACGGTATAGCGGTGCTAAAAATCGCGCTGCTATACCGCCACCGCACCTCCACTGCCCCATGTGAAAGGGGCCTAACTTCTGCTGTATTTTTTATTGGACCCATTGTGGTCTCTTTCTGGTATAACAGGTATGATTAAACAATAATAGGCATCTCAAGTGATGCATTTTTTTTCATCAGCATAGCCTTGACTTATAAGCGGTACACATTTTTATTTCAGGCAGGGAAAGCCTTCGTTGTCCAAATACAAAAGTTATGTTTTTTTTCTATATTGGGAGTAAAATTATTGTTTTTAGATCCCTGTGTAGATTACAGGTTCAAGTGTTGCATGTAGAAAATACTAGTAATATAATGTATGATCTGCGCAGAGAAATACCCTGTGTACTGTTCTCAGTACGTTCCATACCGGTTTTATCTATACATTCTTCTTGTACTTTCTATTTGGAGTAAATATTCTTGTAGTAACCTTGGTGTTCTCGCAACTTTTTTTTTTTTTTTTTTTTGTGCCTGCATGAAATGAAATCCATAGGCAAGAGTACAAAGCATTCCACCCCATGCTGGTAGAAAAACCAGTTTATGTGAAAGTGAATTTAAAAGGAGACAAGCTGCAGCGATTTGAAGATATCGCGTACTGTACATGGGTTTTCCCGTTCAGTATAAATGCACAAATATTTATCACAATCATTAAAATGGATTAAGCTTTACAAGAACAAACCTTTACACGTCAGTGCTTACCAATTAAGATTAGTGTGGGATGCACTCGCTGTTTTTATTGCAGTGTACTATCTCCAGCTGTTTGTTCTGTTTAAAGCAGGGGTCTCCAAACTTTATACACAAAGGGTCAGTTTAATGGACTGTGGGAAGCCAGAGAAGAACATTTTATGACTTCACTGGGAATAAACAATGCCTGATCTTGGAATTAGGGGGAGGAATTGTGCCCCATTGTTGGGTTTAGTGGGATAAATAGTCTGTCATTGAGAGAAACAGTTCCCTATCATTGGTGGTAGAGGAAAAGTGCCCCATGGTTGATGTCATTGGGAGAACTTGTGCTCCACTGTTGGAAGAAAATGAAGACATGGCTGCACACCACAACCCATATCAAAGATTCTTTATTGTACATTGCAAGATGACACCACAGGACAGAAAATTGCCTGGTATACGCATTTCACACAATACAAATGTGCTTCATCATTAGGCTATTAATCGAGTTGAGGAAGGCGTCCACAAGTTTTATTAGGCTTCCTTGTCTGACGTGGACTGGCAAGTGTTCCTGTTGGTGTCAGTGGGAGGACTTGTGCTTCACTGTTGGTGTCAGTGGGAGGACTTGTGCTTCACTGTTGGTGTCAGTGGGAGGACTTGTGCTTCACTGCTGGTGTCAGTGGGAGGACTTGTGCTTCACTGCTGGTGTCAGTGGGAGGACTTGTGCTTCACTGCTGGTGTCAGTGGGAGGACTTGTGCTTCACTGCTGGTGTCAGTGGGAGGACTTGTGCTTCACTGCTGGTGTCAGTGGGAGGACTTGTGCTTCACTGCTGGTGTCAGTGGGAGGACTTGTGCTTCACTGCTGGTGTCAGTGGGAGGACTTGTGCTTCACTGCTGGTGTCAGTGGGAGGACTTGTGCTTCACTGCTGGTGTCAGTGGGAGGACTTGTGCTTCACTGCTGGTGTCAGTGGGAGGACTTGTGCTTCACTGCTGGTGTCAGTGGGAGGACTTGTGCTTCACTGCTGGTGTCAGTGGGAGGACTTGTGCTTCACTGCTGGTGTCAGTGGGAGGACTTGTGCTTCACTGCTGGTGTCAGTGGGAGGACTTGTGCTTCACTGCTGGTGTCAGTGGGAGGACTTGTGCTTCACTGCTGGTGTCGGTGGGAGGTCTTGTGCTTCACTGCTGGTGTCGGTGAGAGGACTTGTGCTTCACTGCTGGTGTCGGTGGGAGGACTTGTGCTTCACTGCTGGTGTCGGTGGCTGCAATAGTGCCCCTGCCCCAACGGTTGGATAAAAGCAAACAAAGGACCACATCTGGCCCCCAGGCCAAAGTTTGGAGACTGGTTAAAAGTAGCTTTGGCAGGGAGGAGGGTGAAGGTCAGTCTAGTGTCAGGCTGACTCATTCCGTTGTAGTCAATAGTTCTCTTGATCAATAAAACTTTACAACCTCCTGTACCAATTATTACTGATAATCTAAGAATTGATAGTCATTTTACGGTACTTGCTTTATTTCAAGATCAATTTCATAAATATTGAGAGGCATTTTAGATTATAACCTAAGTGCCCTTTCACTGATCGCTGCAAGCAACATGTCCAGCATGGCTCAGATGTCTCATGAAAGTGCATTTCCTCTCCAGCCAGGGATGTCTGGCCAACTGTAATACTGTATTATCTGATTAAGAAAATGGACCAAAAAGAAAAAAAAAGGAATGCATATCCACTGACATTTCGGGACATGTTGCACCTCCTTCCCAAGGTGACAAACAAGATCTGCCTTGCTCCTTGAGAAAGGGGTCCAACGATACCCCGAAACATTGGCGGATATACTTTTTTCTTTCTCGTACATCACGGGACACAGAGCGGCATATTCATTACTATGTGGGTTATATGGAGTACCTTCAGGTGTGGACACTGGCAATCTCAAACAGGAAGTCCCCTCCCTATATAACCCCCTCCCCTAGAGGGAGTCCCTCAGTTTTTTCGCCAGTGTCTTAGGTGTTGGTCACGGAATAGCTTTGCTCCACATCCTTGGGATTAAGGGCGGGCTAACCGGATCTGTCCAAGGAGCCTCAGTGCCAAAGTGGACAGTACCCGGGCCCCAAGCCGTGGGGTTTTGCCTATAATGCTCCTCTTTGGAGGGCTGGACCCTGGGCCCAGGACTTGGAGTTTGTAAAAACCATAAGTTCCTGCTTGCCAGGGTGCTATATAGGTCCAGGACAGTGGGTACCTTCATAGGACCCCAGGGCCTGAAGGTCTACTACGCTACCCACGGAGATGGGAGAAGATTGGATCAGTTTGCTGGACAAACATCCTGCTGCATGGAGCAGGTAAGGGGGAGCCTGCGGGACTTGGTTCGACAGCAGGCTCTCCGGGGTAACCTAAAAGGGGGGATAGCCTAAGTATGCTCTGCATGGGCAACCTTGTTCACTATGTCTGAGAGAGACAGGATGACACCCTTTCTCCCCCATCACTAGGTTCCCCTGTCTAAAAATGTGTTGCTAGCTAAACCTGCTGTTTTCTTCCTAGGGCTAGTAAGGATCCCTAGGGGCCTTTGGAGAGTCCTACCTGGCCGGGGGTTTGAATCTGCCGCCTGTTTCTGCGTTCCTGGATCTCCAGCAGCGCGGCTCCTCCATGTTCCTCCTGTTTCCGGCATACGCGCGCGTGCGCGCGCACGTCTTATAGACTTTTTTCGCGCCGTTCAGACAGGAGGGCGGGGGGGGGGGCGTGCCGGCGGCGTCATACAGGAGGCGCGCCTTTGTGCTGTTATAGACAGCAGGCATTGTCAGTGCTCAGTCTGAGGCTGATTTTCAGAAGGAGAGGACGCAGAGCGGCAGAACAGTGACTCCCGGTAGCGGAAGAGGGGTAGTACATGCTGGACTTTGTTCCAATGCCTTTTTTGTTAAGCCAAAAAATTCCCCTTTTTGCAGCAGGTTGGAGGCTGGCAAACTAAGTTTGGGGTCACTGTATGTTGTAAAAAGAAAATATATAATATATATTTAAAAAAAAAAAAAAAAAAAAACATACGGGATCCCATCAGTTTTTGGGCATTAGTGATCTATTGTCCCCTAAACTCTGGTTTTGTACTCCTGGCCACTACAGTCTGTTGTGTGGGCGGAGTCCCTCGATTTTGTATTATGGCTTCCAAAGGTTCGGGGTCAAAGGGTACAAAAAAGACCAAAAAACAAAAGGGTTCCCTTTCTGATTCTGATGATATGCCGATACTTTCCCCGCAACTTATTAACATAAAAGGCGCCTTGGATGAGCCATTGGGGGGATCTGGTGCGGAGGCTGGCCCAGATCAGCCCAGCCCTGTGTTTATCACAGAGGAGATGCTAGCCGTATCCCTAGGGGGGCTAGAAGAGAGAATAGCAGCATTGATCGCTAGAGCTATTCCTGGTAAGAAACGGGTTAGATCCCCGTCACCAAGAGGTGTATCCTCAGATGCTGAGATTCTCTCGCCGGAGGAATTGGAATCACAGGAGGATCAACTAGACCTGAACCAAGAGGGTTCAGGGATTGAGGGGTCTGCCTCGGAGGAACCATTTTCAGACTCCCAGACAGAAAGACTGTGGGTACAGTCTTTGACGGACATGGTCCGCTCGGCATTTAGTTTACCATTGCCAGAGCCTCAGGTTCCTCCGGTATCCTCTCTGGGCTCTTTGAAAGCTCCGTTAAGCAACGCAGTTTTTCCGGTCCATCCTCTTTTAGAGGAATTGATCTTTCGGGATTGGGTACGGCCGGACAGGATTTTTCTGCCACCGAAAAGATTTGCGGTCATTTACCCCATGGAGGAAAGATTCTCCAAGAGGTGGAGGCTCCCAGTAGTGGATGCAGCCATCTCATGTGTGAATAAATCACTAACTTGCCCGGTGGAAAACATACATATGTTTAAAGATCCGGTTGATAAAAGATTAGAGACACTTTTAAAAGCATCCTTTGCTACGGCAGGAGCAGTGGTGCAGCCAGCGGTGGCTGCGATTGGTGTTTGTCAGGCGTTAAAAGACCAGACAAAGGAAATGTTAAAGGACATGCCTACCCATCAAGCAGAAGAGTTTTCTGACATTCCCAGAGCTCTGTGTTTTGCTGTAGATGCTATAAAAGATTCCATCCAGCAGGCCTCTCGTTTATCACTATTTTTGGTGCACATGAGAAGGCTCTTATGGTTGAAGAACTGGGCGGCGGAGCCCCCATGCAAAAAGCTTCTGGCAGGGTTTCCCTTCCATGGAGGACGACTCTTCGGAGAGGATCTGGATAAATATATTCAGACTATTTCAAATGGCAAGAGTACCCTTTTACCGGTCAAAAAGACATTCCGGGCTCCTACATTTAAAAGGCAGCTCTTTCCTGTCTCGGGGCCCTCAAATTCCAGGCAGTATCGACGGCCGCCTGCACGATCCAACGTTAACAGTAGATCGCAGGGACAGGCCCCTGGGGGTAAGAGGCCGTGGTATCGCAAGCCGTCAAAAACAGCCCCTAAGTCTGCCTTATGAAGGGGCGCCCCCACTCTCGCGGGTTGGGGGAAGGCTTCGTTTCTTCTCAGAAGTTTGGGAAGCCAAGATCCCCGACAAATGGGTCCGGCATCGGTAACCACAGGTTACAGACTGGAGTTTCTAAAGTATCCTCCGCCTCATTTTCAAGAATCAAGGCTACCAACGGATCCAGCAAGGAAGGCCTCAATGCTGGCAGCTTTGGATCACCTGCTTTGCCAGGACGTAATTATAGAAGTGCCAGCCCAAGAGCAAGGGCTAGGTTTCTATTCCAATCTCTTTGTCATACCAAAGCCCAACGGCGATGTCAGGCCAATCTTGGACCTAAAGAGGTTAAACGGTTACCTAAGGGTTCGTTCCTTCCGGATGGAATCCATCCGGTCAGCAGCCGCCGCGCTTCAGAAGGACGATTTTCTGGCCTCCATAGACATAAAGGATGCTTACCTTCATGTACCAATCTTGGAGATCAGAGCTGCTCGCCTAGCCCTTCTGGCATGGACCTCCAGATTAAAGGGGTTCCCGGTGAGAATCCAGTCAGACAATGCCACGGCGGTGGCATACATAAACCACCAAGGGGGAACCAGGAGTCAGGCCGCTCAGAGGGAGGTGAGCTTGATTTTTCAGTGGGCAGAGGTTCATGTACCCTGCATTTCGGCGATATTCATTCCCGGATTGGACAACCTGCAGGCAGACTTCTTAAGTCGCCAGAGTCTGTTGCCAGGGGAGTGGTCTCTGCATCCCCAGGTCTTTCAGACAATCTGCCAGAGGTGGGGAATGCCGGACGTAGATATAATGGCATCCAGGTTCAACAAGAAACTAGACAGGTTCGTGTCTCGAGCGAGGGATCCGATGGCCTGCGGAACCGATGCGTTGGTTTGCCCTTGGCATCAATTCAAACTTCTATATGCATTCCCTCCACTACAGTTACTCCCTCGCCTGTTGCGCAAGATCAGAGTGGAGCGCAAGCCAGTCATTCTAGTAGCTCCGGCTTGGCCCCGGAGGACTTGGTACTCACTAGTCCTGAAGATGGCAGTGGGAGACCCTTGGACTCTTCCTCTACAACCAGACCTACTCTCACAAGGCCCGATCCTCCACCCTACATTACAGCGTCTAAATTTGACGGCCTGGAGGCTGAATCCCTGATTCTCAGGGGTAGAGGTCTGTCTAGGCAGGTAATCCCTACCCTGATTAGGGCTAGAAAGCCGGTCTCCAGGGTGATTTTATTACAGGGTGTGGAGGAACTACGTAGGCTGGTGTGAATCCAAAAGATGGAATTCCCGCAAATATACTATTGATAGGGTGTTAAGTTTTCTCCAGCTAGGAGTGGATAAAGGCCTGGCACTAAGCACAATCAAGGGACAGATCTCAGCTCTGTCAGTATGGTTTCAGAGGCCGCTGGCCACCCACTCGCTGGTAAAGACCTTCTTACAGGGGGTCTTGCGTATTAATCCTCCTGTCAAGTCACCAATTTGTCCATGGGACTAAAATCTTGTCCTGTCCACTTTACAGAAACAACCCTTTGAGCCGTTGGCTGAGATTCCTTTAGTCTTACTGACAAGAAAGTTGGTTTTCTTGGTCGCCATAGTTTCGGCCAGGAGAGTGTCAGAATTAGCAGCCTTATCGTGTAAGGAACCATATCTCGTTCTACATAAGGACAGGGCAGTTCTCCGGCCCCATCCTTCCTTTCTACCAAAGGTTATATCCAAATTTCACTTAAACCAGGATTTGGTACTTCCATCCTTCTTTCCAAAACCTACATCTAGAAAGGAGGGGTTGCTGCATACCTTGGATATTGTCCGGGCCATGAAGGCCTATCTTAAAGCTACAGAAAAGAGCCGGAAGACAGATGTATTATTCGTTCTACCAGATGGCCCCAAGAAGGGGCAGGCAGCGGCAAAATCCACCATCTCGAGATGGATTAGACAATTAATCATTCAAGCCTACGGTTTGAAGAGGTTACCTCCTCCGTTGTCGGTAAAGGCCCATTCTACCAGGGCCATGGGCGCCTCTTGGGCAGCACACCATCAGATCTCTATGGCTCAGATATGCAAGGCGGCAACGTGGTCATCAGTCCACACGTTTACAAGGTTTTATCAACTAGACGTGAGAAGGAATGCGGATTCTGCCTTTGGACAGGCAGTACTACAGGCTGCAGTTTGAAATCCTCGGGATCAGAAGCACCCTGGGTTAAAAAAAAAAAAAAAAAAAAGTTGGATTTATTATTATTGTTTGAGTTTACCTCTAAATTGAATCCTTCTTTGGAAGATGTCTCCCTCCCCTCATTAAAGCATTGCTTTCGGACATCCCACATAGTAATGAATATGCCGCTCTGTGTCCCGTGATGTACGAGAAAGAAAAAGGGATTTTTAAATACAGCTTACCTGTAAAATCCTTTTCTTGGAGTACATCACGGGACACAGAGCTCCCACCCCTCTTTTGGGTGACCATTTTGGGAGGCATACTGCTTGCTACAAAACTGAGGGACTCCCTCTAGGGGAGGGGGTTATATAGGGAGGGGACTTCCTGTTTGAGATTGCCAGTGTCCACACCTGAAGGTACTCCATATAACCCACATAGTAATGAATATGCCGCTCTGTGTCCCGTGATGTACTCCAAGAAAAGGTTTTTACAGGTAAGCTGTATTTAAAAATCCCTTTTTTTTGCACTTTATCTCAGAGCACTTTATGCGCATGGACCTCAACCTTTTCATTTTTTGAATCAAGATGTTTATTGCTGTGGTCCTTTTTCAAGAGTTCCTCTTTATTTCCTGTTCCAGAGACCACATTGTAACAAAAAAGGAAGCAAGGGAAATTTTGCAGGAAGGACACAGACTTTTTTGGGGGGACGATGACTTCTTTTTTTTTTTTTTTTTTCCTTTTTTTTTTTTCTCTTTTTCCTTTTTTTTTTTCTCTTTCTTTTTCTCCTCTTTCTTTCTTTCTTTCTTTCTTTCTTTCTTTCTTTCTTTCTTTCTTTCTTTCTTTCTTTCTTTCTTTCTTTCTTTCTTTCTTTCTTTCTTTCTTTCTTTCTTTCTTTCTTTCTTTCTTTCTTTCTTTCTTTCTCCTTGAGACTTCAAATAGATCAATGAACGGCAGTAAAAACCTGACCGAAGTTGTACATCTTTATTTTTTTTTTTTAAATAGATAGATGTAAGCTAAGGTGACCAGATTAAAGAAAAAAATTCAGAATTAGTTTTTTTATTTTTTATTCTGCACTGACTGTATGTCTTTGAAATTGCCTGAGCCCCTGTTCAAATATAATCCTGGGACAGACTTGGTCCGGGGACAGTGTCCTCAATCCGGGAACTGTCCCACGAAACTGGGGATGTCTCATCACCCTAGTGTAAGCATGCATCTGTCTGTAGGCTGATCCCTTTAATGTGTTGCTAAACCCAGGACCCTGCATTCACTATATCTGGTCTCCCACAGTACACAGAACATGAAAATGCAATTATTTTGGTAAATATAAACTGCTAAATACCTTTTCCCATCAGTAGTTTATAGCAGTCAGTATCTAGTTAAATCTTGTAGGAGGAGTTTTCACTCTCCTCCGACTGTCCTATGAGATTGCATGACCCCTGACTCTGTCTGGACAGTACTGATTGGCCCAATGCTGATCACATGCGCCCTCCAAAAAAATAAAATAAACTCTCTCTAGCAATACATACCAAACTGAATATGTGCAGAGTGCCCCCAAGGCTCTGTACTATCAGCAGTTAGATTGGGGATGAAATAGCAGTCTTTACTCAATGCAGAGGATTAACTCCACAGTGAGTACAACAAGCATGCTTTAATGCATATACTGACTGATTTTACTGTTGTGGGTATTGTAACACTTTATTTATTAGAAATCATCAGCCCATATAACTCCATCAATTGTGTGACCATGTTAGTGCTGGTTATCCAATGAAAGTGCTCTGCTTATTACAGCATATGACACTGCTACATTGTGTTCTTTTTAATTACAGATCAAATTAAATGAGGTGCCTGTCTTTTTTTTTTTTTTTTTTTTAATTCTTAAACACAACACACTGATCTGGATAGCGATGACTGGAAAATGTTTCTGGCATGCTGCAGCCGAGCTGTTTGAGCTGTGTATATTCCAGCTCCTTGGCAGCAATGGGGACATTCATAGACCACGCAGCACGCGCGCCAAACCGTACAAAACGAGTTCCCTGTGCTGTTTGGGTGCCAGCAATTTGTAAGAGGACGCTTAGAAATCCATTTTGTGGGCTGCTTTTGTCTAGTGCCCTGGCTGGATGTTGCGCTAAAAAAATAAACATTATGGCTGATTTAAAGTATGTTTGTTTGCAGAGATCAAGAACAAGATTTTTTTTTGATGCAGCCAGAAATCATTGTGGCAATAAGGAATTTTAATAGTGTTTTTTTTTTTTTTTTTTTTTTTTACGATAAGTGGTTCTAGAGGATGATGGGGAGAATTATAGAAAAACATTGCTTGAAAGGAATTGCCTGTTTCATCCAATATTAAAATAAAAATAAAACAAAGGCCTATTGTGAAAAAGAGATTGGCAGTTTAGATGTAAATACTCCATTTGCTATGTAGTATTAAAGAGGAGAGCTGCTACATCCCAGACTCATTGTAAACAGCAGTGAGACTCCTGTCTTGTGTGGTGTAATTTTTTTAGTTTATTTTGAAAGCCCTGATTATGTTTGTATTCGAAGCAGGAGTTTAAAGCACATTTTTAACTTTCCTCAAACTCTTGGTAAAGAAGTCTGCAATTGATAATATGGACAGAACACAGTGCTGTTCACATTCTCAAAACATGAAGCCTTTGCGACTCGTTGCTGCGATTCAAAGATGTAAGTTTGGAAGGAGTTGAGGCATCTCAACTCCTTCCATTTAAGTCTATAGTAATGCACAGGACCGCCATCAGGGGGGTGAAGGTATTACACCTGTAAGGGGCCCGATGGTTATTTATTTTCATTTGACTTTAGCAACTCACAGCAGGAGAGAGAGTAGAGAAGACTTGACTTGAGAGAAGAGATGGCACTTTCGCTACTAAACCCCCCCCCCCCTCCCCTGCTTGTCTCGCGGCAGGAGAGAGGAGGGCCCCTCCCCCCCGGTTCTCTGCCTAAAGCTGTGTAAGGGGCCCCAAATTTTGTGATGGCTGCTCTGGTAACGCACCATAAACAAACCGACCTTGTTCACAGCCCAATAAAAATGCATCTGGGGTGCGTTTTTTACTGTGAGTGAAATGTGCATAGGCTGGGGAGCATTTTTAAACCCACACTAACGCTATAGATGCTTTTGTTCAGCGTCAGTATTTTGAGTGTGAACAAGGCCTTAGATTGTAGGTAGGACATTCGGATATCTTGGCTTTCATAGAAAAGCACTGATATATGCAGCACAAATACAGACTACACTAAGTGGCAGTATAATTACAATTTGTTTGAAAATCAAGAGTTTGTGTCATACAACATACTCCAAGCCGATGCAAGATTTCTAGCAAATGGGACATTGTTGAAATGAGGAAAAGATATATATATATACTTGTTTTTGCTAGAAAAGGCCAAAAATATATATATATATTTTTTTTTTTTACTGCAGTATTTTACCTTCAAAATTTAGATTTCCCAGTAGTACTTTTTTCTGCCTATAGATGACCTCAGTCTAATGGCCACTTTCATTCCTCCCCCTTTCTCTGAGCCCAGGTAATCCTTGACCCACCCCAGTCTGTGACTGGACAGTGAAAGGAGAAGCAGCACATCAATGAGCTATTCTGTCACCCTGCTTTCTTCTATCAGATCGCTCCTTTTCAGCTCATGAACTGCTGCTTCTTACTGTCACACTTTAGCCCTGTTGAACAGGGAGAGAGGGGAAGCAGCAACCAGGACAAGCGATGGTGATGGGTAAGCCGAGGTCGGGGCAACAGGCAGACAAGGGTAATCAAGGGTCAGGCAAACAGGCAAACGGGAGACGTCGGAGACGAGCCAAAAACGGTACACAGGAAGGTAAACGTAGCACACTGCAGACAGGAACAAGCTACAAACAATAGTTGAACACAGGGATGGACTGGCCATTGGGACTACAGGGAGTTTCCCGGTGGGCCGATGGCTAAGTGGGCCGGCTTCAGTGACAGCGGACCGCCGCCCCCTCCGCTCCTCTGTCTCTCCCTTCCCGCAGCACTCACCTCCTCTCCCTCCCCGCAGCGCTCACCTGGGGGAAACAAAGAAGCAGGGAGAGGACCAGAGGAGCAGGGGGGACGACAGAGGAGCATGGGGGAGTGGACAGACAGCTGAGCTGACTCAACAGCTATGGCCTGGGAGTTTCTCACTTCTGCCTAATCTTGTCCCATAGTGGGGGGGGGGGGGGGGCAAAATGATTCTTTGCCCCAGGTGAAATAATGTCTAGCTTCCCCACTGGTACTGCCTATAAGAGTACCAGTACCAGCCGTTCTACTCTAATAAAGTAGAACGGCTATTGGCTAGTGAAGGGGGAGAGGGGGCTTGGGTGGCCAGTGGGGGGGGGGGGGTGCGGAGTTGTCCGGCCGCCATTGGAAAGACCTGTCAAAGTGGGCCAGTCTGGATGAAGTCCAGGGCCACATTTTTGTCCCAGTCCAGCCCTGGTTGAACAGCAAAGCAGACTAGCAGTGCAGTGGTTAATATAGGCTTCCTGGGATGGCCTAAGGTGGAGCCATACAGGGAGGAAGGTGATAAGACAGCCAGAAAGAGGGTCAGGCCTCTAATGAACACATGGAGACAGGTAGGCTGCCAGACTTTATTGCATATCCATGACAGTTTCATAGCAATTTGTTCAGTGAAAGGTACATGTCTGAATTATAGGATGTGTTAGGGGGTTGTCCTTTGTCTACTTTGAGTTTTAAGGTGTCCCTCTTTGGCCACGTACACACGATCAGACCAAACCGATAAGACTGGTCCGACAGACCGTTTTCATTGGACCACCGCTGAAGTGGTCTGATGTGCGTACACACCATCAGTCCAAAATCCCATCGGGCCAGAATGCGGTGGCGTAAAACACGACATGCTGAAAAAACGAAGTTTTAAAACTTTGGTCCGATGGGCCGTACACACGATCAATTTGGTCTTCAGGTCAGTTTCATCGGACCGGTCTGATCGTGTGTACGTGGCCTTTCTCATCTCAGAAATTAGTGCAATACGGTTACTGTGAGACGAATCTGTAAAAGTTTTCAGAATTTTGGTGTGGGAGTTTTTTTGTTTTGTTTTTTTATTTTTTTTTACATATCACTATAGTTGCTTTTCTGTACTTGCACCTAGCTTATAACCATTTTAATAAGCCGCATTGGTTTTGGAAATAATTGCTAAATTTTATTTTTCAGGGTAAATTGAAGGTCGATGTGAACTATGGAGGTGACCCTATTCCAAAAAGCCCCTTTACAGTTGGTGTGGCGGCTCCTTTGGACCTCAGCAAGATCAAAATCAGTGGACTAGATAGCCGTAAGTAGGCATGATTGATGTTTTTGAAAAAAAATAAACCAGCAAAACAATATAAATCATTACTATAAAGTGGTTGTAAACCCTTGCATATATCCATTGAAGTGACTAGCCTCAGGCGATATACAGAGATGAAACAATTCCTCCTGTTTATCTTCAACCCTTCTCTAAATCCGTTTCAAAGTGCAGATGTCACAAAGTGGGGGGCAGGAATTTGAAGTTGCACCGTGCAGATCTCTGTGACAAGAGTTTAGAGAGCCGATTGGAAGAAAGAGACCCCCCTCTTACACAGTGATGCTGTCAATCGCAGGCTGTGTGCTGGAGCTTCGTCTGTCACTTTTTTCTCTTGGTGTCAGGGAAACTTGTCAAAAGTGAGGCAGCAGAGAGAAATGACACTTGGTGCTCTGGATTGAGACAAGTACATACTATGGAGGGATATGGTTTGTTCCTCTTTCTTGTTTGTAGTATACAACCACTTTAGGCCCCTTTCACATGAGCGGACGAACGGTCCGCTAATTACAAGTCCGTTTACGGACTTGTAATGTGTCCCTATGGGAGCGGATCCGTTAGCGGATGATGCATCCGCTAACGTCCGCCTACGATCCGCGTCCGTCTGGATCCGTTTTTGCGGACGGAAGAAAACCCTATTTTTCTTCCGTCCGGTGGATCGGATGCAAACGGACAGACGGTCTGTTTTCATCCGATTCCCCATAGGGGATAGCGGAGGAGAGACAGGGCAGTCCCTGCACAGTGTGCGGGGACCGCCCTGTCCGCCGACAGCTGAGCGGGACCCCCCGCTGAGCCGACGGACACACACGGAGCGGACCGAAAAACGGACCGCTCCGTGTGAAAGAGGCCTTAGGTAGGCTAATTTTTCAGCATAGATCCTAATTGTGGGTATATTTTGTATTTCAACATATTTATTTTACAGTCTTTCGGCCACTCTAAATAGAAGTCATAGTCAACATCTTAAATGTCCACCCAAAAGTAATATTTTAAATATAACTGTATTCCTGCTTGGCTAAGTCACCCTATATTTTTGTATACATCGTAGTTATGTTAGTAGTGGGATTCCTTGCCGTATTTGCCACCTATGTTCCTGTCGACCTTTTTGAATGTTTATACTTCTATTGCATTCCCAGTAATATAAAATAAAGTAAATCCAACAGGCACAGAGGAAACCCTTCAATAACGAGAGTACCCCAACAAATCCAAGCACATGTATATCACCAACAGACTGCCTGAGAGATATAAAAAACTGTAAAGTGGTTTATTGCGACTTTCCTGCTGCCCATGGCTTGGATCCTAGCTCTCTTGAAAGCTGCAGCCGCTGAAGTATCATCAGCAACCAACAAACTGCAGTGGTGGGTGCCTGGTCCCGTTCACTGTGCTCTGTATTATTCTACTGGCCATAGCAGCCACTGCGTGAAACCACATCGCTCAGCAAGGGACTAGATCTCCAACACACAATGTTTTGGAAGCTTACAATTCTTTATCTGCTGTATCTCTTGAGAGAGCAAGTCCCACGCATTTATTTTTTAATTGTGACAACATAGTCACTATAAAGTATAGTCAAATACTAACTAAACTTGCCACCACCCCCATTCCCCACTTCCACTCCTATAACTACCCTGTAAAGGAAGGCTGTCTATACTTATGCTGTGGGTAATCTGCTCTGGTCACATGATCTCTCTCGTAGCCGGCTTCAGTGAACTGGAGAGATTGCCAACAGCGACTGCAGAGCCTGGACATTGACTCCACCCATGGGCTTACCGAGGGAGATCCGTTTGTTGTCCTTCCTCTACATTATTGCTGCTGCTAAAACCTGATCATGTGACCAGACCAGAGTGGCTTTAGAATAGGTAAGTCTGCACATCTTTCCTTTCACAAGGTAGATGGAATAGGCTTAGAATAGGGGGTTGGAGTACTTTTAGGCTTGGTTAGTATTTGACTGTAATTTCACGTTAAAACCAGCATCTACCAAGAAATAAAAGCTCAGTTTGGATGGACTCTGTAACCAAAAAAAGGGAATTAATGGGTCCTGAAGGTGTTACAACCTATCATGGTTTAGTTTTATGGTTTGTACTAAGTGTTTTTATATATATATATATATATATATATATATATATATATATATATATATATATATATATATATATATATATAATGTGTGTATATGTATATATATATGTGTATGTGTGTGTGTGTGTGTGTATATATATATATATATATAATTTATTTATTTTTATTCAGTTTTATGCAAGTGCAATATTTAATACGTAGTTTCTGCAGTGATGTCTGCCCAAATGTAAGTCGGTCGGTTATTGTTTGGTAAATGTATCTTATCCTTTTTTTCAGGAGTGGAAGTTGGTAAAGACCAAGAGTTCACTGTGGACACCAAGGGGGCTGGTGGACAAGGCAAACTGGAAGTGGAACTTACCAGCCCAAGCAGAAAAGTCATTCCTAGTGTGATAGATCCCGTACCAGGGAAGGAAGCTAGCAAAGTGAAATATATCCCAAAAGAGGAAGGGGTATATAACGTAGATGTGAACTATGATGGCCACCCAGTGCCAGGAAGTCCTTATACTGTGGAAGCCACTCTACCTCCTGACCCAACAAAGGCAAGCCAGAATCTTCTTGATGTTAATTCTCTCCAGCATTTCTCAGAATTGTGTACTCCTCTATAGGCTTATCAGACGAAACAAAGCGCCCCACGCTTTTTTTTTTTTTTAACACTTTGAACCTGAAACCCTAAGATGTTAGGACTGTGATTCATCCATAGAAAATTATTTGACAAGACAATGGTCTTTCATGTTATTGCCATCTACTTTGGTTTCTTTACCTGTCTGTTGCTTACCTACAAATTTGTTATCTTCAATCCTATTGTGAGTTATTTGGACCAAGTTCAGCCAACACAACAAATGCTCTGTCATGCAGTCAAGTTTTTCATTACTAGAGTCTCCTATTACAGCCTCTATTAGTAGCAAAAGAATGTTGTAATGTATTATGACGTTAAATAGATTTTAGGCAGAAGTACTTTTTAGGTAACGTCGGTAGCCTCTTCAATTATTAGATCTCGGCATCCTTCATGTTTATGTTATAATTCAAAGCTGTTGAGTTTTTGTAAACCCGATCTAAAAACCTTTTTCACTTTTTAGGTTAAAGCATATGGGCCAGGCCTTAAAGAAGGACTGGTTGGCAAGCCTGCTGAATTTACAATTGACACTAAAGGAGCAGGCACTGGAGGTTTGGGCTTGACTGTTGAAGGTCCATGCGAAGCCAAAATTGAATGTTCTGACAACGGTGATGGCACATGCTCAGTTTCCTACCTGCCAACCACACCTGGGGAATACTTTGTGAACATTCTTTTTGAAGAAACTCATATTCCAGGTTCCCCATTCAAAGCTGAAATTGAAATGCCTTTTGATTCTTCCAAAGTGGTTGCCACTGGTCCTGGTCTGGAGCATGGCAAAGTAGGGGAGGCTGGACTTATTCATGTAGACTGTTCCCAAGCAGGCCCTGGAGTTCTCACCACAGAGGCAGTGGCTGATTCTGGATCCAAAGCTGAGGTCTACATTCAGGACAATGGTGATGGAACCCATTCTGTCACCTATGCTCCTCTGTTTGCTGGCATGTACACATTGTCTATGAAGTATGGAGGAGAGAAAGTGCCAAAGTTCCCTGCTCGTGTAAAGATTGACCCTGCTGTGGACACTAGTAAAGTCAAGGTTTTTGGACCTGGTGTGGAAGGCGATGGTAAGACTATGTAATAGCTTGCAGCGGAAAGTCATAATATCGGGGTAGATGGAGACATTGTAATTTGTGTCCCAGGGAGTCTTAAAGTGTTTGCAAACTTTAAATATGTTTTGCTATGTTGGACATTATTCCTCACTGTATACTGTCTTCTTAAGCAAATTGTTTTTTTTTTGCATATCTGTCAAAGTTTCTTACCTGGAGAATCTGCCGTTCCTTTTGCAGGCTGATAACATTAAAGTGGAGTTCCACCCAAAAAATGGAACTTCCACTTTTTGGAATCCCCCCCTCTGGAGTCACATTTGGCACCTTTCAGGGGGAGGAGGGAGCAGATACCTGTGTAAGACAGGTATTTGCTCCCACTTGCTGGCATAGATCACAGCGGTGATCGCGTGACTGCACCACTTCCGGCGCCTATTCTGTCCTCCCCAGCTGTCTTCTGGGAGACACACTGGTCCCAGAAGACAGGTCCCAGTGAGGACGTGCATCGTGGCTCGTGCATGCACAGTTGGGAACCAGGAAGTGAAGCCGCAATGCTTCACTTCCTGATTCCCTTTTTGAGGATGGCGGCGGCAGCAGCCGAGAGCCGATAGATCGGCTTTGGCTGCCAACATCGTGGGTGCCCTGGACAGGTAAGTGTCCATTTATTAAAAGTCAGCAGCTGCAGTATTTGTAGCTGCTGGCTTTTAATAAAAAAAAAAAAACTGGCGGACCTCCGCTTTAAGCCACATTTTGTGCACGTTCCTTCAGTTGTCCAAGAGCTGCTCATTGTCTAGACCAGGGATCCCCAACCTATGGCCCTCCAGCTGCTGCGGAACTTCACGTCCCCATGAGGCTTTGAAAAATTTTGACGTTCACAGATATGACTAGACATGATGGGATTTGTAGTTCCTGAGCAACTAGCAGGACATAGTTTTTAGATCCCTAATCTAGACCTTTTGTAGTTTTGGATGGCGTTTGAAAGAGTTGGAACTATCAGCTGTCTACAGTATATCCTTACTAGGGAGTTGCACTCTTTGTCCTGAACACTGTCTCTAATATAAAAAGTGATGGGAAACACAAAATGTTAGCATTGTCACTGAAATAGGAAGTGACAATTGCCTAAGAGGAAATTTCACCTTGCTTTGGAGCAATTTCCTAACTTTGTGTTTCTGTGAAACAGAAAGCAAATCTCAGAATACCGACAAATAAAAAATGACGGGTCCAACTATTCCCTAATCTTGGCAAAAATTGGCTTTACATAGACCAGGGATATGCAATTAGCGGACCTCCAGCTGTTTCAGAACTACAAATCCCATGAGGGATAGCAAGGCTCTGACAGCCACAAGCATGACACCCAGAGGCAGAAGCATGATGGTACTTGTAGTTTTACAACAGCTGGAGGTCTGCTAATTGCAGATCCCTGACATAGACATTAACTATACAGTACCTAACTACAAATTAATTATACATGTGTTTGCTATACAATGGTATGACACTCTTTTATTGAATCTTATTAATGCACAGGAGTATTTAGGGAAGCCACGACTAATTTCACAGTGGACGCCCGACCTCTGACACGTACCGGAGGAAATCACATCAAAACCAAAATCACCAATCCATCTGGAGGAGCAACAGATTGCCTGGTTAAAGATAATGGTGATGGGACTTACGAGGTGGAGTACACACCTTTTGAAAAAGGTAAATAGTCAAAACAAAGCTACATGATAACATTAATAGATGGTGTGGTGTTAATTGTAAGCCAGTATAGTGCTTACTGCAGAACAAAACTCAGCTTTTTATAAACCTTAAACTTGTCCCATTTTAGTACAAGCATTGCTGCGAGTCATTACTTACAGTTTCACTTTCTGGTTCTCTACTGCGCGTGCGCGAGTCATGCTGTGCAATCCCACCGGGCCTTGCTGTCTTCTGGGACCTGTGTGTCTCCCAGAAAACATCAGGGGGGGGGGGGGTGAAAAAGGCGTAGGTTGACCTATGCCTAGAAGTGGGAGCAAATACCTTGATTACAAAGATATCTGCTCCCTCCTCCCCCCTGAAAGGTGCCAATAGGACACCGAACGGGGATTCCGAAAAGCGGCAATTACATTTTTGGGTGGGACTTTGCTTTAACCACGTAAGCCTCAGACCATTTTGTTGCTAAAGGACCAGGCCCCTTTTTGCGATTCGGCACTGCGTTGCTTTAACTGACAATTGCGCAGTCGTGCGATATGCTTTCCAAACAATATTGATGTTCCTTTTTTCCTACAAATAGAGCTTTCTTTTGGTGGTATTTGATCACCTCTGCGGTTTTTATTTTTTGCATTATAAACAAAAATAGAGCGTCAATTTTGAAAAAAATATCAATATTTTTACAATATTTTACTTTTTGCAATAATAAATATCCCCAAAAAATATATTTAAAACATTTTTTTCTCAGTGTAGGCCGATACGTATTCTACATATTTTTGCTAAAAAAAATCTCAATAAGTGTTTATTGATTGGTTATAGCGTCTACAAAATAGGGGATAGTTTTATGCCATTTTTAGAATTTTTTTACTAGTAATGGCGGCGATCAGTGTTTTTATTATAATATATATCTCGTGACTGCGACATTATGGCGGACACTTTGGACACTGTTTTGGGACCATTGTAATTTTTACAGCGATGAGTGCTGTAAAAATGCACGGATTACTGAGAAAATGACACTAACAGTGAAGGGAATAACCTGTAGGGGCGCTGAAGGGGTTAAGTGTGACCTAATGAGTGATTCTTTCTGGGTTGGGGTGTGGCTTGGCATGTCACGTCAACTGATCGTCCCCTATGACGGGGAACAGACGATCAGTAAAAGTCTGACTAAAAAGCACGGGGAGAGGTTTGTTTACACTTACTGTTTGTTTACTCTCCCCGTTCTTCAGCTCTGTTACCCGATTGCGGGACACCGGCGGTGATCGGGTCTCGCAAGCGCGGTAACAGAGTACCAATAGGGTCGCGAGCGCACGATCTACAGCTGTGAACATTAAAGGGGACGTACCTGTACGCCAATATGCACAGCCGTGCCATTCTGCCATCGGTGTGCGGCGGTCGGCAAGTGGTTAAAAGAATAATTCAGCATACAATTCCTATAGGAATCATTTGACTGGTTGTTAAAAAAAAAAAAAAACGCAAAAAACAAAGGAAACATTATTCATTCCATATATTTCCAAACTCAAAGACCCTGTTGCCATCAATTTCCTTATACTTTAAATTTAATTAAAACAAAATTGAATTTAAATAAAAATAGACTTCTATGGCATTTCTAGAGGACAACGGCCTTAACTGAGTGTATTAATATGCATGTTCTTGTTTATGACTTACTGACATTTTCCTGTTATAGTTTTCCGATTTCACATAGATACTATTTCTGTAACCACAATGTATAAAAAAAAGAGGAAAGAACTGGGATTAGAAAATATTGTGGTTTGGGGTTACTGTTCTAACACTAAAGAACAAATAGAAAGTACTTTTTCCATGTGTTTGTTCTGTACTCCAGCAGTTGCTGAGTAAAATAAACAATGCGTTCACGTGTAGCTCACCCTGCAGCAGATATTGCGCATAAGGCAAAGTGAATGATGTAATTCAAAATCTGGCCTGTGTTTTACAACCTACCATAGGTAACCTACAGATCTCTTCAATAACGCTTTTGTCAGCCTTTTCTCCTGTCACTCTATACTCCTAAACCAGAAGTTAGCCCAAAAAAGGATATCATTCTCTTATCGATCTTCCAAACCCTTTAAAATACTTGATTAGGTAGAATTTTTAGGAGCCAATCAGAAATACTTTTTTTCTGTATTATGTGGAAACCTGGGTTCACCAGCTAAGCAAAAACGGGCAAACAGAAAAAAGTTTATCCTTAGCAATTTAACAAAAATGGTCACCAATTTCTAGTACAAAATATAAGCTTGGCTTGCCGCCAGTGACTATTGTCCCTTAACAGGGTTTTTGAAAGTTCCCGTCTGTCTCTGTCTACAGTTCAGTAACTGTGTCCCAGTCACAAGCTTGTCCACGCTGCTTTGTTCTGCTCTTCTCCACCTCAGACACGTGCTGGTGGTTTTCTGTTCCTTTCTTGGACACGACTGCAGATTGGTTAACTCCTTTGGGACCAAAGTCCCTGTAGTCAATGTTGGAGGCTCTTTCTTACCCAAAGTCTCTCCGAGTCTTTAAATTCTGGGTCCCAAATAAGGACCTTCAGATCCAGAGAGCACACTAAATCAGTCCTTCTCTCCCTGGGCTATCCTAGAACCCTTTCCCCTGAATGGACATGAACCCCTGAGTATTCCAAACTGCATACTAGTTGTCTATTTAACGGGTTGTAAAGGTTCATGTTTTTTCACCTTAATGCATCCTATGTGTGTAGGCCCCATCGGACAACAAATGTCCGATGGGGCCTACATATGGTTGGAATTTCCGACAACAAGCTCCCATCCAACATTTGTTGTCGTAAATTCCGAGCATGTGTATGCGGCATTAGGCTGCTTTGTTGCTCTCATTTTAGCATTAGGTATATCACCGCTAACTATCCATGCAATATGATGCAACATTCTCATAGCTATTTTGCTTTGTTCATTCTATTGTTGTATACTATTTTGTATGCGGTCAGCTCTACGCTTCTTCCTTGTAATTGCCACATTCACTTTGAATTCTTATTCTTACTGTTTCCTATTCTTTTTTTTTTGAAAAAACATTTTTTTCAAGATTACATTAAAAGAAAAAAGGCGAAGTCTTGGGGATAGGGGATTTATTAAAACTGGGGTGAACAAGAAAAATCCATAGAATCCTCCATTCATGCTAAACCACGTGGATGGACTAATCTTTAGCTGCCAGCTATTGTATTTTAACAGCTGACGCCCACGGTTGTCAGAATACACAGAAAATGACTGCAACGGATTGGCTGCAGTCAGTGATCATCTGCCTTTATGGCCCGGCCCCTTCAATTTCTTAATCAAGGTTGTTAAGCAAAGTGGTGTTGGCAAGCCCACCTATGGCTTGAATTTCAGGTGATTTACAAGCATTGGTAGAAGTCTTGAATGGCCAGCTTAACCACTTAACCCCCGGACCATATTGCTGCCCAAAGACCATGGCACTTTTTGCGATTCGGCACATGCGTCGCTTTAATTGACAATTGCGCAGTCGTGCGACGTGGCTCCCAAACAAAATTGGCATCCTTTTTTTCCCACAAATAGAGCTTTCTTTTGGTGGTATTTGATCACCTCTGCGGTTTTAATTTTTTGCGCTATAAACAAAAATAGAGCAACAATTTAGAAAAAAAATTATATTTTTTACTTTTTGCTGTAATAAATATCCCCCAAACATATATAAAAAAAATGTTTTTCCTCAGTTTAGACCGATATGTATTCTTCTACATATTTTTCGTAAAAAAAAATCGCAATAAGCGTTTTTTGATTGGTTTGCGCAAAAGTTATAGCGTTTACAAAATAGGGGGTATTTTTATGGCATTTTTTATTTTTATTTTTTTACTAGTAATGGCGGCGATCAGCTTCTTTTTTTTTTTTCGGTACTACGACATTATGGCGGACACTTTTGACACATTTTTGGGACCATTGGAATTTTTATAGCGATCAATGCTATAAAAATTCCACTGGCAAGGAAGGGGTTAAGTATGTTCCTGGGTGTGTTCTAACTGTATGTGGGGGTGGGACTGACTAGGGGAAATCACTGATCTTCCGTTCATACATCTCCTCCCGGTCCCCGCTCTGTAACGAGCAATCGCGGGTGCCCGGCAGCGATCGTGCAGGGGGGTGAGCGGGGGCGCACCCGCCCCCCTAGTGGCCTGCGAGAGAGCCGACGTAGAGCTACGGGCTCTCGCGCAGGGGAGCCAACCTGCCGCCGTAAATTGACGGCGGCAAGTAGTTAAAGTGGAACTAAAGCCATTTTTCAACCAACTGAGCGGGCAGGCCACTATCGCAGTCTGTTTTATTCTGCGATTAAATAAACCTACCTGACTGCTTCCAGTGGCATGTAAACTGATCATCTCAGCTTAGATGTCACAGTATGTGCACTAGGATTATTATTATTTAGGTACTAGTATAGCGCCGTCAATTTAAGTAGCGCTTTACATATACATTTGTACATTCACATTAGTCCCTACCCTCAAGGAGCTTACAATCTAACTGATGACCAACTTCTGCACAAATGCAGGAGTTGCATTATCCCGTGCCAGCCAATGGAGCTACCCAAAGACCAGCACCTGGGGAGAAGACGCTGGTGCGAGGGACCCAGACCAGTAAAGTGCCTTCAGTTCCCCTTTACCCTGACAGAATACCCTGAAGACTGTGCTGCCAGAGAGAGGTTGGTTATGATTGCAAGTCAGAAACAAACACATTAAAAAGGAAAAACACTGCAAATAAGCATTTAAAATACCAGATCTTGTTGTGCCTTCACTTGCAATTTTTTAAGTTGGTGGCAGGGTCTCTTTAATTGATTTGAATTTTTCAAAGGAAAGGGTTGCTGTAGGCTCTAGTGTAAACTGCCCTCGTGTGACTTTACATAATATCAGTGGAGCGTTTTTGTTCTTCTTTTTTTTTCCTCACATTTCTATTTTCACCACTATCCAGTAATTGGTCTTTATCCAAGACTGATATCCTATCAGAACAATAAGATGCAAATGTTTATAACAAACTGTTTTCATTAGGTGCCCACTCTGTGAAGGTGACGTATGATGATGAACCGGTTCCCAAAAGCCCATTTAAGGTCGGAGTGACAGAAGGCTGCTACCCCTCTCGTGTAAAGGCACAGGGGCCTGGGCTGCAGGAGGCGCTTACAAATAAGCCCAATGCCTTTTCTGTAATCACAAGGTAGAATAAAAAGCTTTACTTTTTATGAAATATCATTTAAGATGGCTACACTTTTTTTTTTATTGTTTTGGATAGAGTGAGAGAATGTTAGTTTCTGTAGGGTTTCTATTTCAGTCTGTGACCCCCATTATGAAGATTTTTTTTTTTAACTACCACCCCAACTTCACACCATAACAGCAAATAAGACCAGGGTTAAACTGTTTTTACTCTACTAAAGAAAAAAGGTTGTCTTTGTTATCCCTTGCGGTCCTGTGACACTGGGACAGGAAGTGTGGGGGAAAATCTCTCCAATGGGGACACAAGCGGCAGTAACCCAAAAACTTCCAGAGGTTCAAACACTTCTCCACTCAAAAACAAAAAATAACATTTTGATTAGGGTCCTTAAAGTGGAACTTTACCCAAAACAACATGATAAAGATAATGTTCTTTAGCCAGGAACATACATTCTTCATTAATAATTATGCTACCAAAATTAGTGTGTTCTGTAAATTGCCTTCAGCATTGCTTCTGTTTATTCTTGCTGGAAAGTCCCTTTTTGCTGAAGCCCAGAACCCCTCGGCAGCATTAAATCCTTAAACTGTATGCAAATCGGCCTTTACAAATTCGCCAGTGCCTAAAAATTAACAGCAACTGAGCATGTGCAGAGTAGGATAAGACTGTATAACTGTTTTTTAAAAGGTATAGATGCTTATTAATGTTTTACAAAGTTATCCATGCAAAAGGGGTCAGCCTGAAGTGATATTTTATAAGTTCATGGAGTTGGGCATTATATTACAACAATAAACATCCCTTTACATTGTGCCATTTCTGCCTAATCTAATAAGTATTGCCAGGCATGCAAAAGATGCCGAAGTAACTTTTCTATCAGGAAACGTCATGTGAATGTTACTTGGACTGTTATATTTTACTAAGCTGTGCTCCACCTATGTAGAAGAATGGTGCTTGGTTGTCACCAGGTGATTAATTTGCATGGGGACTGTGCCAACTGTAATGGCATAACCTTTTTACTAACCCCTTGGTGCAGCAGCACCCAAATATGTGCCCTCTTGGTGGGCGGGCCTTGGTACAGAGTGACTGCATATTTGCGTAAATTGTGTGAATACAGCTGTGCCAAGAGCATGTGCCCTGCGCACAGTTGCCAGCAGCTTACGGAAAGCTCCCAATTGCTACTTGCAACTGGGAGCTTTTCAATAGTGTGACCGCCATTAAAGCCAATTACGGTGGTCACATGATCATATACCCTGCCCCACTTATTTTTCATTTCCGGTAAATAATGGATTCCAAGTAGAAGTAACATGCTATCATTGAGTTCTTGACGAAGGAGGGGTGTAGGCTGTCGGACATCCACAGAAGGCTACATAATGTTTACTGAGATAACACCATTAACAAGAGCAATGTCTTGTCATTTGTGACTCTTGTCAGTCGTGTTTTCTCCGTAAACCTTCTGGAGGCTTCTGTGAACGTTGGACAGAATGCATCCCTCCTCTGTCAAGAATTCAATGACTGATTAATTCTATTTGGAATCCCTCATTTACCTGCAGTGGAGTTACTCCAGAAGAAGAGTTACTCTCCCAACATGTGAAATTTGAATGACCTATTCAAAAAAAGCCCACTTTTTGCAATACTTTTGGTAAATTCTTTGTATAACTTCTCAGTTTACAAAAGTCCTAGGGTGGCCATAGACATAAGATTAGTCAGTCAGGTGGACATAAATTAATTTCCTGTTGTTGATAGGTCTGTGGGTAGCCTTGGAGCCATGTCGGACACGCAAATTTGTACTATTGATTCCTCTGTGTTGCAAAGATCAACGACAATTTGTAGCTAGTCATTTAATTGCTATAGTAGATTTGTTGCTAAGAATATAGTTGCCACTACAGGTTAAACTAGTGCTACATCATTAGGATGGCCTGCTCTGCTACAGATTTGCCCTCTTTCAGCAATTTGTAGCGAAGTCAATGTCTGACCCTTAGGATGCCTTTTAAATCTATTACTCCTTTCCTTTTTTTTCATGGTTGTGTTTTTTTGTTTTATTAAGCCGATTGCCCTGGAATGTGGATGTGTTTTTTTTCTTCTCTTCCCGTAATGTCATGTTACTGTTGCCCTTTGTCAGTTCATATTGTGGTGATGATAAATCGCCACCAGAGTTTCATTTTTTATTTTAATGTTATAAAAGGGTTAGTGGACTTGCGAACCTTATTTTATAGCTTCCTCATCACTAATCTAATATGTAAAGCTGTATAATTTTAAAGCTAGTCTTGCACATTTTTAATAGCATTTTAAATTCCCCCTATAGATTTATGTGTGGTTAACTTACCAATTCAAATGCTGGCCTTTTTTATTTTAATTATTTCCTTTGCATATCATTGGAAAATGCACAGCTGCACCTTGTATTAAAGTGGTTATAAACCCTTACATATATTTGCCTCATGTGATCTACAGAGCAGAAACAAATCCTCCAAAAGAAGTTGTACCTCTTCATCTGCATCCCTGTCTTTTATTCATCCTTCTAAAACACACATATCAAAGGATTTTCCCAGCTCCAGCAGGCTGGGGCCTGGGATCTGACATCACATACATACTGCAGGGTGCATAGAACATAGCCCCCCCCCCCCCTTTCCCCACCACACATACTTTCATAGGGAAGCATGCACAGTTGAGACTGTCATTCACAAGCTGTGTGCTGCGGCACACGTCTCCCGTTATTTTCAGAGTCAGCACAGTCTGTTACAAATTACTCATGCAGATAGTAGAGGCACTACATTGCAGACAGAAGTCATACTAAGTACTTTAGATTGAGGCAAGTACACTCTATATGAGGATATGCTTTGTTAGTTTTCATGTAGGATTTACAACCACTTTAAGCTAATTAAACATTTACTTTAGGAAGTGTATATTCTCTATTCCTCTATGTATATGTGTGTGTGGGTGTGTGAAATACTGTCACCCATAATCCACTACACTACCTCGATAAAAGCTTTCTCGAATGGTAACGTCATATGGTGATCCATAGCAGAGCACAAATAGAATTTTAAACAAAGCTTTTTAGTAATGCTTTATTCTGAGCGTAGTCTGTGCTGAATTGATTTTCCAGTTGCGATTAATGATGAGCAAGTTTACATTTGATTTTCTAAAATGCCTAGAATACATCAAGGCAACCTTATTACAATGGACGAATAGAGCATTAAACTCTAGTTGAACTTGGTAGTCTTGTTGAGCTGAACAGTGAATGTTGAGGGGCAGAAAAATAAAACGATCATCCTGTTATGACCTGCTATGTGTTTTATTTCAGAGGGGCAGGGATTGGCGGTCTGGGAATTACAGTTGAGGGTCCATCCGAATCCAAAATGTCTTGTAAGGACAACAAAGATGGCAGCTGCAGTGTTGAGTACATGCCGTACGCCACAGGAGATTATGATGTCAACATAACGTATGACGGGGAGCATATTCCAGGTACTGTGAATATTGTTGGCATCCTTCAGCTGGCTCTGACTTTTGGCAACATGTGTCTTGCAGTAAATGGTAAAAGAATATCTCAATATGTAAATTATAGACTGAGCTGTGTTAACTTAATAAACAGCAGTGTCTGTGGTCAAAGCTGCCGTTATGTTTTATGGCTCTTATATTTATTACCATGCTTCAGAGGCCAACACGAAGCATTTAAAAATGGACCACTGACAAAATGACCTAAACTTTCATCTCCTAAATATAGCATGTCGTTTTAGTTGTTTTACTGGTTGTAAGTCTATCCACAGACCAAACCTCAGTGTTCCGGAGCAGACAGTAAATTTCCTTTTGTGTGTTCGCTGAAAACTGTTCAGTTTGGTTACATATTGTCTCGTTGCCATCATTTGGGCTGAAGTAGATACATGTATTCATGTCATTTTTTTTTTGATTGGACATTTGTGAAATATTGTCTGTTTTGCTGTAGAAGGTACATATTAATCTCTTCTAGAGCAATGGAACATTACTTTCTTACCATCTGAAACACCATAAACAATGTTGGCTGTTTTTAAAGCTTTTTACAGATGTAGATCACCTGATTTACAGTTTGTAGTCCACACTAGGACACGTGTACAGCCCTGGCCAAAAGAGTTGAGAATGACACGCATATATATTCACAAGGTCTGCTACGTCCATTTTTATGATGGCAATTTGCATATACTGTACTACAGAATGCAATTAATTGCAAAGTTACTTTTTTTTTTTTTTAAATAACAAACGTATTCTCATACTTGCCTCCACTGTGCAGTTCGTTTTGCACAGTGTGGCCTCCGAACCTTGTCTTTTGGGGTCCCTGGACAACGCTCGTGGCTCCTCCTAGCATTTGTAAACACCCTGGGAGAAGTGCTCTCCCCAGGGGTTACCTTGCGAGCGTGCTCCCGAGTCCAGCTTTTGCGTCCATAGACACAGAATGGCAGACTCGGCCAGGCACCCGCGTCATTGAATTTGATTGACAGCAGTGGAAAAAAAGGCTGCGTTGCTATCAATCTTTCCAATCCAGAGCCGAGAACCCCTGGCAGAGAGGTAGAGCGTTTCTCCACTGAGGGATTAGAAGGGCTCGTGTGAGTAAAACCGGGGGCGGTCACTGTCGGAATTTTTAAAGGGCCCCACAGCAAGCAGCTTGATATGGGGGCACCCAAGCTGAGCCACAAATGTGTCTGTTCAGACACAAAGCCGTAGCCAGGTCCCACCCCCTTTCTCTCCTCATTGGCTCACTGAATTTGACAGCAGCGGAAACCAATGGGGCCACGCTGTTGTGTCAGCCAATGAGGGGAGTCCCAGACAGTGGAGTCTCTCGTGCAACATCGCTGGATCTAGATGGGACTTCTGGTAAATATTAGGGGGGATGCTGCACACAGAAGGTTTATTATCTGAATGCATTAAGATGGAAAACCTTCTGCCTTTATAACCACTTTAATCCCTTTGAGAACTTGTGTTCAATTCTCAAGAGGCGGGTGTACAAAACAAACCCTAAAAACTCAAATCACTGATTATGCAAGTATGGGCTTCCATCAGTCAGGATGTGGCCCAGAAGTTGATTGACAACATGCCGGGGCAAGTTGCAAGGGTCAACACTGCAAATATTAACTCTTTGCATAAACTCGATGTAATTGTGAATAAAAGCCTTTGACGCTTATTAAAAGCTTGCAATTATGCTCCAGTATACCATAGTAGCATCTGAAAAAAAGATCTAAAAACACTGAAGCAGCAGATTTTGTGAAAATGTATATTTGTCATTCTCAAAACTTTTGGCCAGGGCTGTACCTTTTTGGTACACGTTGCCCTTTAAGGGATACCCCTGCCCCCCTGAGTGCAGTCCACCTGGAGAAATGCTGATCTTTGTCCACAATACAGCTACCTTTGCTGTGCAGTCCTGCTTGGAGCTCTTGCTTCAGAAGGCACCCTTGGCTGGACCCATTCATTCCAATAGACAGAGAACCATGTTCTGCAGGGCAACTGCAGGTCGCCATGAGTTTAGCTACCCAAAGGATAGAATCAGCCATGGTGTGCATGCATAGCTCAAAAAGTACCTCTAGGTGGTGGAGTGACTTAAAGGATAGCTTGTACAAAGACAGAAGTACAGTGTTCCTTGAACCTTAAAAATATATTGAGAACCAATCCCCAAAGAGCATCTGTAAACATCTTAATCTCTACACTTGCAGCAGAGATTGACAACAGCAGAGCTAGCAATTAAAAACAAGTTCAATACCACCATCATAGTCCATTACACACCTTGGCTGCCTAAACTTTTGGAATGTTGTTGTTTATATTTTAAGCTAGTAGCAGGACTTATTGGCACTTTGACTGGGTACTGGCTGTAGAATTAGGTGGCCTTGAATGACCATAGTTTAAAGAGTATATTTGGTTTTGCCTATAGCCTGGTTTGAACTTGCTTTGTTTTATCGGATATAAGATTTTTCTAGATACGTTTTAACTGTCTGCTTTAAAATCATTACTTTGTTGGTGACTTTGACCAATTTTACATACTACTCTGCGTATGTTTTAGGAAGTCCATTCAAGGTCCCTGTAAAAGATATTGTTGATTCCAGCAAGGTAAAAGTTGCTGGCCCTGGACTGGGAAACGCTGTTCGGGCCAAAATTCCTCAGCAATTTGTGGTGGACACCAGCAAAGCCGGAGTGGCTCCTCTTAATGTAGAAGTGACCGGACCAAGAGGTAAGGCTTTCCTATTACATTGGTCATATTAATGATAAAAAAAAAAATCATTTGGGGATAGACCAAAACTATTTTTTCTGATGTTGGAAAACAGTGGAAGTAAGTTCAAAATGGATGCGTTTATGTCAGTGTGTGCCCACCTGTCATTACCATAAGCATATAGCTTTGGATTGACTTTGTAACGCTAGCATATGGCAGTGTCAAAAGGCTGTTGAAGGAGAATTGAGCATTGTCTGCTGTCCTGTTCCTACATCAGAAAGAAAAGCTGGTGAAATTCTACAACTCTTACTGCAGCCTGTAGTTATGTAAAGTCTGAAAGTATACTATCCTGATCTTCTTTTTTTTTTTTTTCACTTTATAAAAGCGAATTCACTAAAATATGCCTTTTATCTTATTTTTTCTCTATATAATTGTAATATATTTTGATTGTTCGTAATTATGGGTTAAGCAAACTATGCATTTGTTTTTTTTTGTTTTTTTATTAATTTTTTCTTAATGTGGAGATAATTTTCCTACGGTTAGGCCTTTTTTTTTAACATAGTGCCACCACTGAATGCAGTCTGTAAGTAGTACTACACTCTGACAGACATGTTGAAGATACAATAGCAGTGGAAGATTTTGTTTGTTCTTAATGTGGCTTCACTTCATCTGGTCCAGGGGTATGAGATCAGCACATTACTACGAACAATGTTTTTTCTTAAGATGGATCTTATAACACTATTTATTTCTAGCTGATGAGACAGACTCTTTATTGAAACGGAGCCCAATGAGAGCCATTTCAAATTTCTTTAAAGGTGACTTCAAGCGAGATGCAAAAGAGCCAGGTTTGGAATTTTTGTCATCTGCTCCAGGAAAAAACATGGGCGTGCAATCAAGTCTTGAGTGATCTTGCTTCTGGTTGCTTTTTCTGACCGAAATCATAGTTTTACCACTGAAAAATCTTCCAATTATCACAATTAAATGATTTCTCTTGTAAATTAGAAGGTGCGTTCTCACACCTGTAACAAACATGTGCCCATTTGTTTGGAGACTGTCTAAAAATGTAGGGGGGAAATGTCACATCAGTTCTGTAGGATTGTGTTTCTATATCGGCCCAACGGATATTTTCTTCCAGTGTCTATTCTATAGTATTAAATTGAAAACTGAAATCTGATTGGTTGCTATGGTCAGCACTGCAATTTTATTCTAATACTTGGCTGGTTTTAAGAATTGTTTAGGGCTGCAAAATAGTTGCTTCAATTGTACATCAGGAGCCAATTTTAAAAACATAGGAGTAAGATATAAATGATACTATATATTCAAAGTCGAACCTGTTATGTGCTTATTTGCTATAATCATGCACTGACTGTTGGCAACAAAGACCGTATTTGTATGCACCCTAGGTGTTTAAAGAATGTACTGTCATCTACCACATACTTTTTGTAAAAACATATTTATATAGCCTATCCTGATATTGACAGCAATATTATCACACCTTATCAGTTGAGTGTCTAATGCCGGGTTCACATATGTGCGGCCGTGGGTTATTGCCTTTTGGCCTGGTGTGTCTGTATTCACCGATTTAGGTGCCAATCGGGTTAGGCTTTTTTCCTGAATTTGCACCTGAATCGGACCCAAAGACACACGTGAACCAACTTTGAGAGCCAGTGGGAAAATCTGCATATGTGTGAACCCAGCCTTAGTCTTTCGGCTTCATTACAGTACCCTGTCAAGTGAACAATAGAGGATGTTATTTTGTGAGCTGGACTGGTATGCTGCAGAATTCACAAGGAGCTGGTGACTGTAGCATAAAGCTTACAATATTGATACTAGCTCCAGCAGCTTAGCCCGGAAAGTGGAATCTTTGTAACAGCGTATGAAAATAAGTAAAGTAATGTAAATGCTAAAGGCATAGAGCTTACATACGTAAAGATTATACAATCAATGTGCATGTGTAGTCGGGTCTTCACTGCATCATAAGACACTTAAACTTCATAGTTTATAACTCAAATTAAAATGCTTTGAGTCCATAACATCCAATCAGATTCACCCTTCATGCTATCATTGTATCTTAAACTTGCAAAGCAGAATTCCTGTTCCTGCTATTGACAACAAGGAACATTTTTCAGACACGTTGATTATGAGGTCCTTAATACACAGTTGGCTAGTTCATGCCATTCCTTTCTGTTATCAGCACTGGAACCTAGCATGCTCTCCCCCCATCCCTTCCCTGAATGCTAGGCTCTCTAGCTCCTTTGAATACAAACCCTGATCTACATCAATAGACACTCTCCTGGCGATGGGCAATTTAGCTTGTGTTACAGACCCCGTGGGAACGCACCTGAGATGCAGCGGGCTATCCTGTTGAATGGTGTCAGTTGACAAGAACTATACAGGTGATTGCTGTACTGAACATGGAACAATCAGACCCTTGTATGCTGGAATTACCAACCATACAAGATTAGGAAGCCAAAGGAAAATTCTGATATGTTGGGAGAAATTAGTAGTGTGAAGTGCAAAAGAATGTAGTTGATGCAAATCTAGTCTGCAAGTCAAATTTGTGGAGCTGTGCTTTATCCTAGATCAGTGTTTCCAAAACCAGGAGGTTTTACATCATCACCAAGTAGTTTTATTAATTATCCCTTTAAAGAAATACATTAATTATTATACTTGTAATTCTGTAAAGGGTACATGTCAGGTTCTCATGGCTTTGTGAAGTACAGAGCACCTAGTGTACTTTGTAGTACTGCAATCCTGATATACCTGCTCATCTCACTTCTCCCTGAAAGGGGGTCTGTAAAGTCCTAACATGTGGCACAAGACCAACTTTGGGATGGTCATGACCTTTTCATAAGCCTTGTGTGTATACATGGGGCCTAGACTTGGCATTACCACTCATGTTAATTCCCAGCTGAAGGTTGCAGGCGCCAACTGCCTAACAACCAGGAGCCCTGATCAGGAAGCTGTCACATTTGGTAATGGTAGTAATACTTTTTTGCTTGGCCCAACACCTATTATTTTGTCCATTGGATGAATCTCCCGAACAACAGAGTATTGGAATCTCTACACTATTTGAACACCATGCAGACAGTGGTCTCTCTAGTCACATGTTCTTTAATTCTAATGCCGCGTACACACGGTCGTTTTTTGCGATGAAAAAAAAACGGCGTTTTCTGTGAAGTAAAAACGACGTTTTTGAAACGTCACTTTTCAAAGACAATTTTGCATACACACCATCGTTTTTTCACAAAAAGCGAGGTTACGTTCACCACTCTTTTCCATTGAAGCTCGCTTCATAACTAGCTTCTGGGCATGCGCGGGTTGAAAAACGTCGTTTTGAACGACGTTTTTGCTACACACGGTGACTTTTTGTGAAACAAAAAACGACGTTTTGAAAAACGACACAAAAAATTCAAGCATGTTGGAATTTTTTTTTGGTCGTTTTTTTTAAGACAAAAAACGACGTTTTGCCCACACACCATCAATTTAAATGACGTTTTAAAAAACGTAGTTTTTTTTCATCGCAAAAAACGACCGTGTGTACGCGGCATTAAGGCCATTTTCTCTTATGTAACATTCACTAATAATAGTTACTTTGTCTGGAAAAAGGCAAACATTACAGGCCTTATTCATGACTGCTTGAATGCTGAGACGTTCACAAAGAATTTTGTTTTCATTACATAATTTTTTTTATGACGTTTTTATTAAAATACACAGTTTAAACAGTTTACATAATGCAGGATCTGTAGCTACAATCCAAGGGACAAGGCACAACAGCCTAGAAGGCATCAAATGTATGAAAAACAAAAAAAAAACTTTGCAAATAAAAACTGGCCATAGACTAAGCAATTTTCTTTCCTGCAATAATCGCATGTACAATCCTACAGGCTGGTTTACCCAAGTTGATCGCTCAATTTGTGTACAATTCAGCCTGCCCGTACATGGTTCGAATCTTGGCTGGTTCAACAGGAAATTCAAACCCTCTATGGGTGGCTTTAGTTTTAACCTGGGAGTAACAGCCAAAAATCCCCTAACGTAGATTGATATGCTCCACTAGCAAAAGAATTGGGGTGCACTTGATATCTGTAAATGCTTATCCACTTGGATAAAGTGTCTTGAAACAAGAACAGTAGTTTATTATATAATATAAAAACAACTAAAAAATAAATGCACAAAGCAGTCCTGGGAGGGTAAATGGCATCTGCCTACACCACATGATATTTTGTAGGGGAAAGCGCCTAGAAGCCTAAAACAGGTTGTAGAAAAAGGAACATATCGTACTGTAATTGAACATATACTGTAAGTAGTTAGGAATGTTGCTGCATTGCATTATAATGCCTCCCTTGATATCTTTTTTTAATGTGTTTTTTTCTTTTAATTTGGGATAGCTTGCTGCTTCCTAGAAAACTTTGATTACTTGGTTTGAGGGCTTTCTTTCAAAATAATCTTTCTTGATTTTATTTGGGCAAATTAAATCAATTATAATGTATGTATAATGGATATGCATAATAATACTGAGGACTGCGCAATATAAATAGTTTGGTTACAACCAATGTTCTGGAGTCCTTTCCAGTTTCTGCAGCAGGCTGTCTCAGTATTATTAAAGTTAATGCTTTCTCCTTGAAAAATGTCATCTTACATCTAAATGTTGCTACTACAACTTTTTCTTTGTAGTTTTTTAAACTGAACGTTTTCTTTTCCAACCTTTTTCAGGAAAAGATGCTCTTCATTCATCAAAATAGTCTGTTTATTTCTCTCTTCTTCTTGTATTAAGTTTTCCCAAAATGCAATTGGCATATTTTACCATTTGAAAATACACAGTGAAAAATGCTATGTAATGTAACAGACTAGCTTTTAGATATTAAAGTGACACTAAAGCCTAGTACACACATTAGTAGGTTTTTTATTGTTCAACCTAGCAGGGCTGAACGAAAAAAAAACTGACTGACCAGAGGAGCTGCTGTACTCAGTATCCAAAATTAGTACAGCGATCTGCCCTGTTCTATTGTGTTCTGACAGGAGGACGGCCCCCTCGCCAGAACACTCCAGTCGGCGCTCTTAGCCATTGCTTGAGAGTGCTGATCTGGAGCCGATCGGCAGACCTTGTTCAGTCTTGACCCTTCGACAGAAGCCGGCCCAACTCGGTACACATGGGCAAAATGTTGGCCAGTTTCTATTGAAACGGGTGATGTCGCCGGACATTCACCTTTTGTGTACGAAGATTAAAGTGATTGTAAAGTCAGAAGGTTTTTTTATCTTTATGCATTAAGAGAACGCTTTCTGTGTGCAGCAGTCCCCCTAACACTTGCCTGAAGTCCCTCTCTGTCAACATTGTCCACGAGTGTCTTGGCCATCTGAGATTCTCCCTCCTGATTGGCTGAGACACAGCAGTGGCACCATTGGCTGCTTCTATCAATCAAAGTAAGCTAGATATTCAGGAGAGTGAGGAGGTGGGGCCGGGTCAAGGCTCCATGTCTGAATGGACACAGGAAGCTGTGACTCGGCTCGCTGTGGGGGCACTGAACGGGAGGGAGGGGCCAGGATCACAGAAGAGGGACCCGAGAAGAGGAGGATCTAGGCTTCTCTGTGTAAATCCACTGCAACAATGCAGGTAAGTATAACATGTTTGTTTTCATAGGGAAACAAAACAAGACTTTACAATCACTTTAATGCCACGTACACACGATCTGTTGGAAAACCTTGGATGGTTTTTCTGACGGAATTCCGCTCAAGCTTGGCTTGCATACACACGGTCACACAAAAGTTCTCGGAAATTTCGTCCGTCAAGAACGCGGTGACGTATAACACTGACGAACCGAGAAAATGAAGTTCAATGCTTAAGAATTTTTTCCGTCTGAAGATTTGAGAACCAGCTCTCAATCTTTTGCTGGCGGAAATTCCGACAGCAAAAGTCAGATGGAGCCTACATACGGTCGGACTTTTGCTGGTGGATTTTCCGATCGTGTGTACGGGGCATTAGAGGTTAATGTACAAAAAATGGAAAGTGCAAAATCTGGTGCAGCTCTGCATACTGTAGAAACCAATCAATCCTAATCTAAGCTGAAGTTAGAAATTCATCGGTTACCATGCACAGCTGCACCAGATTTTTGCCTTCTCCAGTTTTAGTAAATCAACCCCTATTTATCCTTATTCTCCAAAAAATTATATATATATTCTAATTAATGGCCCTGTGATCTATTTTTAAATAAAAAATCTTAATGTGAGTTCTGCCTCCCCTTGCATGTCTTCCACAAGCTGCTAGAGCTCTGCTTTTCCCTCTCAATTAGTTGCAATCAGAAGCACTGCTCACACTAGAAATCCCATATATCCTAGTCCCTAGTCAATCTTAGGAGCAAGCAAGAAAGGGTGGCTACATTCCTCCATACAGTGGGACCATGGAGCCAGTGTGGCCATCCTGTAACAGGACGTCGGATCACAGCAGCAAAAAAAGGGAATGTGAAGATCTGGAGGTAGCCAAAAGCACTTAAATGTGTTTTTTTTTTTATAACCACTTGCCATCCTTCCCAGAGTAATTTTACTGGGGTGGATGGCACAGCCAGGCAAAATCACGTACATGTACATTGCCGGCACAAGTTTTAGTGTCACTAAGTATATCTGTTTTTTTCCATCATCTGTGTGCAAACTGAAATATGAAATCTTAATACTATTGGCCACATCGCCACTTCTCTGCCCATGTTTTAATAAATGGGATTTTTTTTTTCTGTGAAAGGTTGGAAAATGTATTCCTTTTAACATTTCCTGGAGCACTTCTCAGTATAGTAAGAAACAATTCTAAAACGTTGCCATCCTTGTGCGACATGGAAATGTGTGAAAGCTTAGTATATGTAGTTTTTAGGTCTTTCCAAAGTGTATTATGGTAGTTTTGAAGATGGGTTTTATAGTTGCCAGGTTTGATTTGTCACTGGTAATGGTAGGCTACAATGTATTTTAGAGGATTCTTTAGCTCATATTAGTTCTATTCAATCCACACATTTTGATATCCCTCGTCTTTTTGTTGCTGGTGTATTATTGGCATGTGAACTTCCTCCCCTTCTAAATTGTGAATGAGCTGAACTTTTGCAAACCCTAATGCCCCGTACACCGGGGCTTCCCGGCAGAACCTGCTCGGTAACTTCCCCCTGTACACACCAGAGGTTTTCCCGGTGGGAAAACTGCAGTGAGAGCTTTGGCCGGGAATCCAGGCCATGTGTATGCTCCACCGCAGTGTTTCACATAGGGAAACTTCTGTGAAAAAGGCTGCCGGGAATCATGGCAGGAAAAAAAACATGTTTTAATGTATCCTGCCGCGATTCCTATCGGTTTTCCTGTTGGGAAAACTACCATGGAGCATACACACACAGTTTTTTCCCGGCCAAAAGCTGTCATGGCAGTTTTCCAGACGGGAAAACTGGTCATGTGTACAAGGCATAACAGTGTTTACACTTGTAAAGGCTGTGATTGGTTCACCACGATCAGAGTCAGTCCAATAGACTCTGTACATTGTGCATGTGATCTAAGTTGTCCAGAGCTGTTCATGGGCACACTGACTGACTGATTCTATGTTTTCTGCGGCATGGTTTATAAACGTTGCCTCAGAAAAATGGAATCCATCTCTCTGCCTTTACTTACAATGTAGCATTATTGAGGTGATAAGGAATACAACTGGAAAGAAAAATGCCCATGTATAGGAATAGGGCCGCACACTGTTGAATGTTTGCCACAGTAACAATGAGCCAAGGCAGGGGTCTCCAAACTTTTCAAACAAAGGGCCCGTTTATTGTCTTTCAGACTTTAGGGGGGCCGGATTGTGGCCAGCAGGGGAAATAGATGTCAATGGCCCAGCATCATTGAAAATGTGGTCAATAGGAAGAGGAGTAGTATTCCATCATTGGTATCGGTGGAAGATATGATACCCCATTGGTGTCCAATGGGAGAAATATTGCCTCATATCAGTGGGAGGGATAGTGCCCCAAGGGCCATATAAAGGCTATCCAAGGGCGATCCAAGACATGGCTTCAGCTCAATCTCCTCCAAAAAGATGCTGCCCTGTTTCATCCAGATAGGGCTTAATCTTAGAAAACCAGAAAAGGCAACAAGCAACAAAGAGATTTTAAGAACTTTGTTACACAAAAAGAGATGGATTGATCTTAAAACATTCACACTGCAATAGCAGGAGATTTTGACTGGCTCTCTATGGAGCCGGTTCACATATCTCCACAGCAGGTCCGGGGCGTTTTTTGGTCCAGTTTTAGGTCAGAATTCAGACCAAAATTGGGGCTTAAATTGGACCAGAAACTGTGAACCACGACGCATCGGACCCCTGCTGTGAGACGGATGCGGGGATTGTGTGAACCCAGCCTCGAGGTTAAAAAAATAAAAAAAAATGAAAGCATGGAGTAGTTCACACAAACTGTGATACCAGATACTGCAGTTTTATTTTATTTAAACTTGTAGTTTACTGAAATGACCATATAAAATGGATCACCTACTGTTATAAATAAGCATAGAGCTTTAATCCAAGGATTTACATCTATGATGATAGCAATTCATTTTCCCCTTTACACCAGTTTGCCCACACCTTTTCTAGGTTCAGTTTAAAGATGATTTTTTTTTTTAATGAACTTAGAAATCCTGTAACTAACTTGCTGTGTCTTCATAGGAGTTGCAGAACCAGTTGACATTACAGATAATGGAGATGGGACACACACTGTGGCATACACACCGAGTGTTGAAGGTCCTTACACAGTGTCTGTACAGTATGCTGATGAGGAGATTCCACGGAGGTGAGAAAAAAAAACAGGATTTCTTTTCTATTTTAATCTTAGGAGTCGGATGTTCATTTCATTTATATGGAAAAGATGACTGCCCACTTAAAGTAGAATTGGATAAAAAAATAACATATTCTTGTACACAGTCTATCAAAGTTCCTACCAGGATGTCCTGTGTTAAACACTTGCCTACCAGGCATGTTTACCCCCTACCTGCCCAGGCCAATTTTTTAGCTTTCAACGTTGTCACACTTTAAATAGCAATTGAGTGGTCATGCAACATTGTACACATACATTTTTTTTATTTTTTTTACACAAATAGAGCTTCAGTCATTATTTTTGCAACTATCCATCTATTACATTTTCTCCCCTCGTTTTTAACTTTGGATAGTAAAACATTTTTTTTCAGCCAGTAAATACCTTATACAGCCCACTTCTGTTTCTTGTGTAAAATATTATATATGGGATATACTGTACTGCGCTGTGCAATAAGTGAACACAAAAATTGGCTGCCAACACAGCTGAGACAAAGCAAAAACTGGTGAATATGAAAAAGTGTAGCGCTTATTTTTGTGATAGTCGGTTAACGCATATCAAATGTTGTAAACCTACATATATTTATGAAATCCTAATTTTATTGACACAATTGACTGAGTGTGATCTGTGAAAAAAATAAATCGGAACAAAGCAGTCCTCTATTGTGACCACACACAAATAACAGTCCAAAAGTGTAGAAAAACCTGCAAGGTTGAAATGAAGAGTCCCACATGGATGTGACCCTCTTTGTGAAAGGATAGACACACCGCCACCGATGTAAGGAGAAGGCTTATCAGATAGTATTGACTTGGTGAGGTTTATACCACCCAAGTCAAAACAGGCTTATATAATCAGTCAGTAAGATGTATCCAGCTGGTCCTGAATCCACATATCAGTCGGCACCGCAAATTCCAGTAAACACCAGAGATACGGTAACCACATAACATGCGAACGTCATATGACGTGATCAGGATAACAAGCCGTGCTGTTTTTCAGTCTGACACACCGCAACTCTGATCGTGGTAAGGAGCCTCTGACGGCGGCTTCTTACCATGTGATCAGCTGTGACCAATCACCAGGAAGTGCTGGTAACCGGCTTTCCTTGGTTCACGCTGACAGGGAGAGATGATCGGAGGCTCTCTGTGTCGGAGGGGTCTGCGCTGATAATCAGCACATTGATTATCAGCACAGCCCCCATCAGATGTGCCCATCACCTGCCAGCCTGTGCCCCAGAAAGAATGCCTACCAGTGCCCATAAAAGTCCCAATCAGTGACCCATCAGTAATGCCTGTTAATGCCCTTCAGATGCCACTCCTCATCAGTTTTTAATTTTATTTTTTTTTTAATTGGTGGTGTTTTTTGTTTTATAGCACAAAAAATAAAAACCGCAGAGGTGATCAAATACCACCAAAAAGCTTTATTTGTGGGAAGAAAATTATAAAAATTTTGTTTGGGTACAGTGTTGTATGACCGCGCAATTGTCATTCAAAGTGCAACAGCACTGAAACTGAAAATTGGCCTGGGCAGAAAGGGGGGAAAGTGCCTGGTATTGAAGTTGTTAATAATGCTGACAGACATATACATATCAATGAATGCACTTTTATTTAAACGAAAAACAAACAAAACCAACTCTAGTAAACCCGATTTGTTGAAGCAAACGAATGGCTGATTTATTGGTTTTTAGTTTACTATATTTATGTTGTTTTTGACTTTATATTTGCAGAGTCAACATAATTCAGGAGTTTCCCACTCATCAAAGAGCCAAGGTGTGGTGTGTTTTCCCATCACCTTTGTATACATATGTATAATGGCACTTTTGTTGGTGGGTGACTTTAGTGGTGGAATTATAATCCTGTACACTCCAAAGACTAGATTATACAATTTCTGTGCTACAATGTTTGTAAAATATTAGTATGGTTGTATTGCAACCCTGTACATATCGTCTTTCACTGCGTTTAGAGGTGCCATTTACAAATTCTTTTTACATAGATGAGGAAAATCTCTGTTGAAGATGACTAGCAGTCCAGCATTTTATTGGACCTTTTATATAATTCAAATTCTTATTGTGCTTTCAGCCCTTTCAAGGTGAAGGTTCTTCCAACGTACGATCCCAGCAAGGTGACTGTAAGTGGTCCTGGGCTCAGCTCTCAAGGGGTCCCGGCCAGTCTTCCTGCTGATTTTGCCGTTAATGCCAAGGATGCAGGACTAGGAGATCTTTCTGTCCTTGTAACTGTAAGTCACGGTTGATGTTTTTTGCTGCCTGCTCCAATTGTTCCTGTACACCTTACTTACCAATATCTGACAATAAACCTAAGAAGCCTAGAAAAGTCTGACTTTTTAACAATGTAGTGCAGCCTTTCTCAACCTTTTTACCGCTGGGGAACCCTAAAAATGTTCAGGTCTCTAGGGAACCCCTGATAAAACCCATTCATTGGGGTCAGTGGGAGCAATGCCCCTTACTTTGGTGGTCAGTGAGAAGAATGCTCCCCTTACAGAGAACTATGAAGATTATTGGTGTAATACCACTGGCTCCTCCAAGTGGAATTGGTTTATAACTATGTAGGCACCATCAAACAGGAGGTAAATCGGCCACAGCTCAAGGAACCCCTAGCCACCTCTGGAGGAACCCTAGGGTTCCACGGAACCCTGGTTGAGAATGGCTGATGTAGTGTATGCCTTCTGTTAAAGGGGTTGTAAAGGTACAATTCATTTTTTTTCCCCTAAATAGCTTCCTTTTCCATAGTGCATTCCTATTTAGGGCTCTTTAACACGTCCGTTCCGTTCGTCCGTTTTTTTGGACGTCCGGTAATGGACCTCAATGCTTCCCTATGGGAGCGGATCCATTAGCGGATGATGCATCCGCTAACGTCAGCCAGATCCGCATCCGTTTTTTCGGACGGAAGAATGTCCTATTTTTCTTCCATCCGGCCAAACGGATTGGATGCAAATGGACAGACGGTCCGTTTCCATCCGATTCCCCATAGGGGATAGCGGAGGAGAGACAGGGCGGTCCCTGCACAGTGTGCGGGGACCACCCTGTCCACCCGACAGCTCAGCGGCGACCCCCCCGCTGAGCTGATGGACACACGGAGCGGACCGAAAAACAGAACGCACGTGTGAAAGAGCCCTTAGGGGGAAAAATTGTACCTTTACAACCCCTTTAATAAACGGCATCATTATCCCACAGTGCATAAGATGAACAGTAATTGCAAGTTCCCCCACTGTCTCCATTTCTCATAGAATTTCTCTTTAATTTTGGGTTGGTTTGGCTCCCAGAGTCAGAAATCCATTAATCCTATTTGGCATAATAATTTACATGGAGGGTAATTGTATTAGAAAAATTTGACTTTTGCTAAACATTCTCTGGTGGAGAATAAATCCCTGCCATTACAAAGACATGGCAGACTTGGCAGATTTGCCTGCAGAGAATATTTTCTGAATGTCAGATTCACTGATTCATAAATATTCCCCAAAGTGTCTTAAAATTTAACAAAAGCATTCCATGCTGGATAGAAAAAAAAATATTCAGAACCTTCAGAAATCTTTCTTAAAACCGTAGTAAACTCGGATTTACAATTTGTACCTACAGGTAACCTTTTCTAGTAGGTGTGGTGAATATCTCTTGCACCACTGAGGAAATATTTATATAAACTCTAGCTAATGACATCCCTGCGCATGCACTGTGATGCTCTGCATTCAGGGCACACTGACTCCTGTGCAAAAGTGACAATGTTGTGACCCGGCCATTCAAACAGCCAGAGCGTGCAAACTTGAAAGGAAGAGTGGGCAAAGATGGGAGCAGCAGCAGTGGTGACAGCACAGGAGGCGGGCGCTGGAGGCCTCCATTTTTAAAGTCTACCATAATGTGCTAGTAAAATATGATGCATACTAGGACATTAGGCATTACCCTGCAAGTGGCCCATTTAAAAAAGGTGGTAGTTTACTACCACTCATTAACTTATTTTCTTTGCCAGAAATCTAACTGAGAATAGGGAGTTCAATCAGGCTTGATGGCATGCATTCAGTGCAACCTGTTTCAGGCACTGGGAGCTAGAGCGAGGAGTCGTTGGGTGCGTTTTACAGGAGGAATAAAGAACAAGCAGTCCATGCTCCACCTCTGATGCCAAGCGCAAGATAAGTGTAGAGGCCCGTGCTGCAGCCCATGGTGCTGATCCCCCAATGAGTGGTACTAGTCAAAGATAGAAAGTTGTGCACCTGAGAGACGTCCTTGCTAAAATATAGCTTTTATTAGCACAATTGGTGAAATTACAGCAAAAAGAAGCTGGCAGATTTCGGCAAACAGCCTTAAAGTGGAGTTACACCCAAAAATTGAACTTTCAACTCCATTTGGCACCTTTCAGGGGGAGGGAGAAGCAGACACCTGTATAATACAGGTATTTGCTCCCATTTCCTGGCGTAGATCACAGCGGTGATCACGTTGACCTTCGCCATGTCCAGCGCTTACACTGTCCTCCTCCGCTGTCTTCTGGGAAACACACAGGTCCCAGAAGACAGCAGGGACCAGTGAAGTGTCCATTTATTGCAGTATTTGTAGCTGCAGGCTTTTAATAAATATAAATATATATATATATAATTTTAAGCGGAACACGACTATAATTATCATGATTAAAAGGACACATTCTGAACATGTTGCACCCAAATTAAAGATGCATCGCGTTCAGCATCCTCCTCTTGCCATGACAGTGGACAATGAATGTCCTCCCTGCATTCACTAACACATCCATCCATACAGCCATGTCCTTCATTAAGAGGTCAGTAAATGAACGAACTACAAGACCCGTCTGCCACCGCCTTAGAGGACTTGTATTTATTAATTGACTTTGAGGGCCCTGGTGAGCACTCTTGTGGTTTGATTCTTCCTGTACCTCAGTACTGCCCATATGGGAGGTAGATGGACAGATGGCTTTACTGTGTCTCTGCAGGAGCCTGACCATGCACCTGCTATAGCAAATCTGCAGGCTTCTAAGGAAAAAAAGATAAATGCTTTTTTTTTTTTTTTTACCTGCAAAAAAAGCTTTTTAAGCCCCGTACACACGGTCGGACATCCAACAAAATTTCCCTTGGATTTTTGTCCTAATTGATTTGTCCGATCACACCCATAGCATACACACGCTCTGACTTTTCTGCAAACTTTTCTAAAACTTTTCCATCATCACATGGTTTTTCTGCTCTTTACTGCCACCCTTTGGTTAACTTCTGCTATTGTTGGTTGATTTTAACATTGTTTCCTTGTCCAAAAGTCCGATGGTTTGCTGTACACACGATCGGACTTTGCACCATCGGAGACCCAACTTTTTGTCCGATGAAAGCCAAAAAAGTTGGTCCGATAGAACGTACACGCGGTCTGACAAATGTCAAAGTGTTGGATTTTGATGTTGGTTGGGCAAAAGTCCGACCGTGTACGGGGCTTAATAATGTTTTAGGTGAAGTTGGCTTTTTGCTAAAATTTGTAAGCTTTTTTTTTTTTTTTTTTTTTTTGCCTGCAATTTTACCGGTGGCGCTAATAAAAGCTTTGCCTTAGCAAGGACGTGTGTTGGGTGCACACCTTTTAATCTTTGAGTAGAGAACAGGATGTGCATACTGGTCTTACCCCCCCTCCCCAGCCATATATTCTTGGGATGTGAATCAAAACACTAGCTGAACAGCATTATGATTGTAAAAAAAAAAAAAAAAGTTTATACGCTTTGCGTTCGGATTGTGTGAAAACAATACTTTCGTATTTTCCCCTATAAAGCAGATGTCTCCAATAACTCAATGTTGGTCGTGAATGGATGTTAATGCAGGATGCGAGGGAGTCACTTGTATTCCCTCTTGTTAGTTACAAATTGTAAATCATAGGACATGAAAAACATTGCTGTTTGTTTAGGGATTCAAATTAAGTATAACTTAGCGGCCCTGGGGGATATTCCCAGAACACTGGAAGGATGGACAACGCGCGACATTCTGGGCAAATTCTCAAAATATGCAAGTGTAACTGAAGATGATCATTCCCTGGATTCCAAGGGAGTTGTAATTTTTATTGATGTTTGCTTTAGTTTAAGTGTTTTTTGCTTCGGATTGTATCTTTTAACTGTTTGCTGTGCAGTCGGGGGGCCATGTGCCTCGAAATTAACGTCTTTTGCAGACTTTTTTAAAAGATCAGTCTACTAAAATCTGAAATCTGAGTGTTTGATAGATGCTGGTGTGTTGAATAAAATTGCGAGGACACCCAGTTGCCATTCCTAATGTGCTGATGCAATTTTTTGGGGCCTTTTCTGTTCCTGTTGGAGGGGAAACTCTCCTTCTGTAGAGCTGCATTTTGGTGGAAAGGTTGGGAGCCAAGATAAAAAAAAAATGGTCATAGAGGATTTTTTTTTTTTTTTTTTTAGTCTGGATTGCAATGCATCTATGGCTAGCTTAAAGGGTTGTAAAGGTTTGGTTTTTTATTTTCTAAATGGGTTTCTTTAAGCTAATGCATTGTTGATTCACTTACCTTTTCATTCAGTTTCCCTTCTAAATGTTTTTTTTCTTTGTCTGAATTTCTCGCTTCCTGTTCCTCCTCGGTAAGCTGTTCTGGCCAGATGATGGGGGCAGGCTTACTGAGCAGAAATGGGAAGTGAGAAATTCAGACAAAGAAAAAAAACATTTAGAAGGGAAATCTAAGGAAAAGGTAAGTGAATCCAACAATGCACTAGCTTAAAGGAACCCATTTAGAAAATAAAAAAACAAACCTTTACAACCCTTTTAAGAGTGAAATCTGGAAATCAATTATGATTCGTTATTCATTTATCTGATCTTATTAAATGCAATCTAGGTGGGTCATTTAAATAAGATATTTTTTTTTATCTTTTTGCTAGGACCAAGAAGGCAAGCCAAAGAAGGCCCAGGTTTTGGACAACAAGGATGGAACATACGCTGTATCTTACCTTCCAGATAAAACTGGACGCTATCAGGTTGCTGTCAAGTATGGAGGCGATGATATCCCTTACTCCCCATACAGAATCAGGGCAATGCCTTCAGGAGATGCCAGCAAGTGTACAGCAGCAGGTATACAAAGGATTATAAGCCTAATAAACATGGCACTTTCATGTGTAATTATTTTTTTTTAGATTGAGCATGCAGTTCAGTAGTTCAATGTATATTCAAGGAAATAAAAAACGGTAAACAAGGCCCCAGCTATTTCCTAGGGCAATTTATGTTGCGCCTGTCTTGAATACACAGATGTGTGCCTATCTGTGCATTCCCTTGCCTAAGCTAATTAATATGAAATCACATATTATAAACCAAAAATAAGTGTACAGGCAAATAACATACTGTATATAAAGTCTGTGAATCTTTTACACAATAAGTAATGCTCTTCCACGTTAGTGATGCATAGTTCATATAATCCAATCTTATATGCTGGTCCTTTTTGTGTACAGTGATTTCCACCACCTTTCACCACTGCACTCACCTCCAGCAATGACCCGTTGAACCGGGTCACTATGCACTAGTGGGATACATAATCAGACACCTGTCCTCTCCTCCTTGCTTCCTCTGTTGTTCTTGGTTTTAGTACATTTCTCCAGGTAATGGGTGTGTGGTCTTTAAATCCATGGGTATCTCTAAATGTAAACTCGTACAAGATGGAAGGGTCTCATAGTGTAGTATGTAAAATTAAGTTCTGGTTTTATTAAAATATATTGCACTTGCAATAAAAGCAACATCAAACGCTCTGTATGTGTAAGACAGCGGGGCCGCGGCTCCCGGGTCACTTCCGGTTAACTGCACAGCGTCACCCGGCTCCACTATTTTTTTTTATTTTTGGTTTTATGTTTTTTTAATATTAATATTGGCTTAGACAAGTGTGCACACATATCCTGTGTATAACGCCGCGTACACACGAGGACATATATCCGATGAAAACGGTCCGACAGACCGTTTTCATCGGACATGTCTCCTGGGCTGTTTTGGTTTGATCTGTGTACACACGATCAAACCAAAATCCCCATGGACAGAGAGCACGGTGACGTGGCGGGGACGTTGACGCTGCCACGTCACCAAACCAGGAAGTAAAATACTTCCACGCATGCGTCATCCAATCGACGCATGCAGGAGATTTCGGTCCGCAGGTTAGGCGTACTAACCAGCGGACATATCCGACAGACGGCTTTCCAGCAGACAAGTTTTAAAGCATGCTTTAAAACTTTTGTCTGCTGGAAACCTGTCTGCTAGCCCATACACACGATCAAATCTGTCCACTGAAACTGGTCTGCGGACCAGTTTCATCAGATATATTCGATCGTGTGTACGCAGCCTTAAGAGTTAGGCGCGACAAAATGTATTACTTTAATGTTAATAGTTGTTGGTATACAATAAATTGCTTGCAGTCACTTCAACGTTTTTTACATTTATTCGATATTTGTTTGATCACTAAGGAATGCAGGATAGAACACACTTATTACAGTGCGGAAAATAAGTATTTGAACACCCTGCTATTTTGCAAGTTCTCCCACTTGGAAATCATGGAGGGGTCTGAAATTGTCATCGTAGGTGCATGTCCACTGTGAGAGACATAATCAAAAAAAAAAATTCCAGAAATCACAATGTATGATTTTTTTTTAACTATTTGTATGATACAGCTGCAAAGAAGTATTTGAACACCTGAGAAAATCAATGTTAATATTTGGTACAGTAGCCTTTGTTTGCAATTACAGAGGTCAAACGTTTCTTGTAGTTTTCACCAGGTTTGCACACACTGGAGGAGGGATTTTGGCCCACTCCTCCACACAGATCTTCTCTAGATCAGTCAGGTTTCTGGGCTGTCGCTGAGAAACACGGAGTTTGAGCTCCCTCCAAAGATTCTCTATTGGGTTTAGATCTGGAGACTGGCTAGGCCACGCCAGAACCTTGATATGCTTCTTACAGAGCCACTCCTTGGTTATCCTGTCTGTGTGCTTCGGGTCATTGTCATGTTGGAAGACCCAGCCTCGACCCATCTTCAAAGCTCTAACTGAGGGAAGGAGGTTGTTGCCCAAAATCTCGCAATACATGGCCCCGGTCATCCTCTCCTTAATACAGTGCAGTCGCCCTGTCCCATGTGCAGAAAAACACCCCCAAAGCATGATGCTACCACCCCCATGCTTCACAGTAGGGATGGTGTTCTTAGGATGGTACTCATCATTCTTCTTCCTCCAAACACGGTTAGTGGAATTATGACCAAAAAGTTCTATTTTGGTCTCGTCTGACCACATGACTTTCTCCCATGACTCCTCTGGATCATCCAAATGGTCATTGGCAAACTTAAGACGGGCCTTGACATGTGCTGATTTAATCAGGGGAACCTTCCGTGCCATGCATGATTTCAAACCATGACGTCTTAGTGTATTACCAACAGTAACCTTGAAAACGGTGGTCCCAGCTCTTTTCAGGTCATTGACCAGCTCCTCCCGTGTAGTCCTGGGCTGATTTTTCACCTTTCTTAGGATCATTGAGACCCCACGAGGTGAGATTTTGCATGGAGCCCCAGTCCAAGGGAGATTGACAGTCATGTTTAGCTTCTTCCATTTTCTAATGATTGCTCCAACAGTGGACCTTTTTTCACCAAGCTGCTTGGTAATTTCCCCGTAGCCCTTTTCAGCCTTGTGGAGGTGTACAATTTTGTCTCTAGTGTCTTTGGACAGCTCTTTGGTCTTGGCCATGTTGGTAGTTGGATTCTTACTGATTGTATGGGGTGGACAGGTGTCTTTATGCAGCTAATGACCTCAAACAGGTGCATCTAATTTAGGATAATAAATGGAGTGGAGGTGGACATTTTAAAGGCAGACTAACAGGTCTTTGAGGGTCAGAATTCTAGCTGATAGACAGGTGTTCAAATACTACTTTGCAGCTGTATCATACAAATAAATAGTTTAAAAAAATCATACATTGTGATTTCTGGATTTTTTATTTTTTTTTGATTATGTCTCTCACAGTGGACATGCACCTACGATGACAATTTCAGATCCCTCCATGATTTCCAAGTGGGAGAACTTGCAAAATAGCAGGGTGTTCAAATAATTATTTTCCGCACTGTATTTTCCCTAGGGCAGCAGTCGCCAACCATTGGTCTGTCAGAAAAATTTGGTGACCCTCAGTCTGTTCACACTGGGGCGACTTGGGATCCGACTTGAGGTCGTCTCAAGTCGTCTCAAGTCGTCCCAAGTCGCGCTGTAGAGAAAAACAATGTAAGTGAATGGGAGCGGTGTTAATACACACTACTCAAGTCGCTCCGACTTCAGAAAAGGTTCCTGTACGACTTTAATCCGACTTCTAGGCGACTTGTACCCATTGATTTCAATGGAAGTCGCCTTCAAGTCTGATCACTGTCTTAACTGAAGCGACTTTCCAGCAAGATAACATACATTTCTCAGGCAAACCCCTCCCTCTCCCAGAGCTGATTGTTGTTTTATTGGCCACTGGAATGTCTCCTGTCCTGGAGACGACTTCAAGTCGTGTTGTAAAGCGCTGGAAGTCGTGTCGCCCTAGTGTGAATCGACTCTCAGGGGTTCTGCCACAAATTAACATTGTGGCAGATGTATACCACCCTATGTTTTCAGTTTTCTCAATGCACGCTGATGGTCAATACTGTCAGTATTGCAGACGAGGGCAGAAAGTTGGCGCATTGAGTGTGTATGAGGCATATAAAATTAATGTTGGTGGTCAGCTGGATTAAAAAGGTGATCAAAACGCCACAGAGTGATTGTATGTATATAATATATATATATATATATATATATATATATATATATATATATATATATATATATAATTTTGGAAGCAGATCACATGCCAGGCAGTCACAACATGCTCCACCTCTATTTAAACACTTGATGGTCCTCATTAATGCATATAGTCTCGCTGACTGTATCATTGTACTGTAAGTGCGGGATGTAGTGGTGACGACTCCTCAGAGGGTAGGTGCAGGATGATCTGCATTTCCAGGAAGTGGTTTGAATGACATTTAACAAAGAGGAGGACCAGAGATAGATTGCAGAGAGGCGAGCCTGCGTTGAACAGCTCCAGAGAGCAGGGAGTATTGTATTGAGGGCTGCATTTTTTTTTAAATTGTTTCTAGAATTGGGTAGATGAAAACCAAGCTCTTATATGTTTTTCTTATAAAATGGATGGAGACCTCCTTGCATAGGGAAACACGGGTGCCAAAATGTTTTGATGTTTGGGAATCTTTCATTCAATTCGTTGCCATTTGATGCCCAATGATTGCACAATGTTTTTTTATACTCAATGGTACGTGACCAATCTGCTTACTAATGATCCACAATTGATGTTTTACCCCTTGCCTAAATAAATATTTTATGCAAATAACCAGGGCACTTATGCCTTTCTGCAATAGCAAGATAACAACCCGACCATAATCCACCTAGCTCATATTATTTACTAGTTACTACAAGACCCAGTATCACTATCTTTACTTTAAGCCATGCCATCAAGCGGATGACTGTTATCTTGGTATTATTCCATTGGGCAAATGTTCCGGCCGCTCTGTCAATGGCATTCTCGTACTTGAAAATAAATGTTAAAGTAATATTCTCTCCAGCTTCAACACTGGCTAGCATCACTTTGGTGTACCTCCTCCTACCAGTTCCATAAAATCTCACACATCTGTCAACATTCCCCGGGTCTTATCTCATCCTATGTGTCTTTGCATGGCCGATCATCTTTCCTATGTGGCCCAGTGGGAAGGAGAATCGGGCGCTGAGATCAATCTCAGACTGAAGCAGGACTTGGTCTTCGGTTGCTAAATGTTCCTTTTAATACTGCCATCTTAGAGGCGGCATACAAAATGTTACTGTGGTACTGAGTTCCAGCACGTATTGCCCGTGCCAACCCGGCTTCTAGTGATTGCTGTTTCTAGGGGTGTCGCCATCATGGGGATATTTTGCATAGCTGGTGGACCTGCCTGCGACTGGTGGGCTTTTGGTCCTGTGTTTGATTTTCCCCACCCCTGGCTTATTTGCTTGTCGGCAGAAATTGGCAGCCTACTTGGTTATAGCTATAGAAAGGACGATTGCCTAGGCATGGAAAACCCTACGGTGCTTTTCCAGAGAATGAGACCGCTTGATGGCCATGATGGTCAATAGACAAATGTCCAGTATTCTTAAAAACACACATGCAAAGTTCATTAAAGTCTGGGAACCATGGTTGACGTATGCCTTCCCTGATCTCTCTACGGCGAGTGTGGGTCAGCTCTAACTGGTATCTTAAACAATCTCGGATTCCCCAATTCTTTTACTTTCTCCTTTTTCCTCATCTTTATCTTTTTCCTTTCTCCCTGTTCTCTGTTTTCTCTTGTCAGGTTTCTAAGCCTTCCTTAGTTGTCTATAGCTGCCCAGGACTATTTGGAAATGAGTTATGCCACATACACACAATCAGTCCATCTGATGAGAACGGTCTGAGGGACTGGTTAACCGATGAAGCTGACTGATAGTCTGTCGCGCCCACACACCATCGGTTAAAATAACGATCATGTCAGAACGCGGTGACGTAAAACACAACGACGTGCTGAAAAAAATGAAGTTCAGTGCTTCCAAGCATGCGTGGACTTGATTCTGAGCATGCGTGGATTTTTAACCGATGGTTCGTGCCTACAAACGATCGGTTTTGACCTATCGGTTAGGAATCCATCGGTTACATTTAAAGCAAGTTGGCTTTTTTTTAACCGATGGTTAAATAACCGATGGTGCCCACACACGATTGGTTTTGGCTGATGAAAACGGTCCATCAGACCATTCTCCTCGGTTTAAGCGATTGGGTGTACGCGGCCTTACTAGAATGCAGGTCCTGGCTATTTTTGCACTGTATGTTGCATTTAAACTGTCTGTGCTCATCTAGAATGAGCTGTGAATTTTTTATTTTTTTAATGCACAGACTAGGTGCTTTTTATATTGGTTTGTTACTGATATAACTGCAATGAAAATTATTGAAAAAAAAAAAAAAAACCTCAGTACACATAATGTAGCGCCTTTCAAGCTTCATTGCTACCAACCTAACCCCGGTTTAATTTGTTTGACATGCCTGCTTTTATTAGTGTTAAATAAACAAATCTAATAAAGTGAAATTACTGTGTATGTGCAAATATAAGCATATATAATGCTATGCCCCATTAGAGAAGTGTATGTGTTCAGAGCAGAACAGGGAAAGTAACCCATTTCACAGCATATTGACAGAGAAATAAATACCTTCGTTATCCCTCAAACCAACAAAGCTCTTTATCCCTGCAGGAAGTCTAGTCAGTACATTAAGTAATCGGGTTGCATTACTCAGAGTATTGGGTTCTTTTGTTCACTTTTGAGTGCAACTCTATCTCGGTGCTCCTTTTTTTTTTTTTTACTGCTGTGCTTATTTATATGAAATCCCTTGTAGCCACCATTAACATGAGGTTACCTGAGCCCTGTACCTGCTCCTTCACTTCCTTTCTTTATGAACCCAGCACCTTTGCGGTAATGTGCATTCCTGGGGGATTTCATCACGGATGGTCATTCTTTGTGCTGGGAAAAGGCATCCTGTTGGTTTTTCCCTGTACTGTTTTTTAATTTCCAATCCTTGCATGTATTTTAGTAAGTATTTTTTATTTTGCAAGGTAAAAAGTTTACGTGCTTTCAGAAAGGAGGCTAAAACCCCTCTGAACAATATTAGAGAAGCCAAATTTGGTGCCTTGAATGGAAAAACCCTTAAGAGAAAGTGATAATAGTTTTTACCTATTCTGTTTGCCAGAAGCTGAACTAAGGGGATAGTAAAAAAAACATCCCCACTGCAAGGGGTAAATGTTTATATCTAGAGGACTGGGAAAATTAGATTTACTTGCCTGAACCTGCACTCCTGTAGGCTTCTGCATGCTGCCAGGCTAGTCCCCCAGAGTTTCTTCTTTCCTATGCTGTTTCAGTCAGATACCCCTGATGTCATCAAGGCTAATGCAGGTCTTGTACCGCTGCATTGGATGTGAAGACGTCCAGGAACAGTGCACTGCCAGAGCATTAGAGTATTGGGTAGGTAAAGCTTCTTTTCCCATCATCTGAGCCTAAATGAGCATATAACCCTGTGTCAGTGCTGAGCTCCTGCTATTTACGAGCAGCTCTTTTATTTCAGTGCATAGAGGCTGCTCAGCTGTCAGTTAATTACCAGCCATGCATTGTTTCTACAGTGAATAACCTGGTTTCTATTACCTGCCTCGTTAGTCCAGCCTGTAGCCTGCCCCTTTTGGCTATTTAAATAGCTTTGTTCATTTCCTCCATGCCCTTGCGTGGCCTATGATCTGCAGTGTGTTCATGTGTATGACTTGACCTGGCTGACTTGTTCTCTTCTGATACCTGTTCCTCTTTTTGCTCCTTACTACACTGACTTCTGGCTTATTGACGCCGGCTCGTCTGATTGCCTGCTCTGGCATCAAAACCCTGGCTTTAGTTTTTAACTACGTTCCTCATCTCTGTTATTTTTTCTGTTTCATTAAAGGTGTGATTTTTAACTTTTCTGTCTTTGCCTGGTTTATGGTTCCTGATTAAAATTGAACTTTTTGACCCAACAGCAAAAACTTACACAGCACATCACCCTGAACACACAGCAGGGACAGGGAAGCTGATCAGAGTTGATGGTAAGGTGGGTGGATCCAAATACAGGTTGGAGTCTGCAAAAGACTTGAGACTTTGGCGGAGGTTCACCTTCCACCAAGCCAACGACCCTAAACATGCAGCCAGAGCTAAAATGAAATGGTTTAGATCAAAGTCTATTCATGTGTTAGAATTGGCCAGTCAGTCCAGACCTAAATCAAATGAGAATATGTGACAAGGCTTGAAAATTGCTGTTCAGACACTTTTCATCCAATCTGACAGAACTTGAGCTATTTTGCACAGAAGAATGGGCAAAAATGTCACTCTAGGTGTGCAAAGCTGGTAGAGACATACCTAAAAAGAGTTGCAGCTGTAATTGCAGCGAAAGGTGATTCTTCAAAGTATTAACGCAGGGGGGCTGAATACAAATGCATTTATTTGTAAAATAAAATTGAAAACTGTAACGAGACCCTTGCTCGCTCGGTTCCGCTCTCCCGGCACTCCTCTGCTACTATTGGATCAGATTGCAGATCGCAACGTCTGATGGTTCGGTCATCCAAGGCTCCGGGATCTGAACTACAGCTATGTGCCGTTCGAAATCCATTAGAACAAACACCAGGCAGGCTGTATGTAAGTTCAAACAGGAAGACTCCTTTATTGGAAGCACACAACACACTTTTATACAGAAGTTTAACAACCGCTTTCCTATTGGTCAATTGTAACGTACATGGTAGTTCTCCATTAGGTCCTCTTAGCCATGCAAATGAGGACTTGAAACAAGGTCAGCAGGGATTGGTCCGATAGCTTGAATAGAAGGACTGCTATGTGTAATGACAGAAGCCCCAGGGGGCAATCGATGTACACAAACAGCCAGACACAGAACAATGGAACCGTCTGGAGGGGGGGGGGGGTTAGTTTTAAGACAGGGCAGAAGACCCCCCACTGTGTAACAGATTTCAAGGCGAACACTTCCGCATTCCAAGGTCCATGACAAAAAACGTTTATCATTTTCCTTCCACTTCACAATTATGTGCCACTTTGTGCTCTATCGCTATCACATAAAATCCCAATAAAATACATTTACGTTTTTCATTGTAACATGACAAAATATGGAACATTTTCAAGGGGTATGTAAACTTTTTCAAGGCACTGTATATGTTATCCTGGAGTTCCACTTTAATTGCTGGTTATGTACTCTTTGATCATGAATAATCATGCCTGGGGCTGTAGTGCTTACAGAAAACTTCTAATCTATTTTCTGTCATACAAGCATATAATTGTATGTCTAAAAAGTACTTGGGCACAAAATATTGAACAAAATATCTACCAGCCCATTAACACTTGGTAGGTGGTAAATATTATAAAAGGAAATGAGTGATCTAAACAATGCGCTCCCTATCTAATCACTCACCGCTGCGCACAAAGAGATGAATAAGTATAGAACCTAGCTGCTGTTTCAAAATTGCAGAAATGTAAAAATAAACAGAAAAAACAAACACTATAAACATATAATGTGTGAATCCATTAAACAGCGCTGTGAAAATAGTGAAATTCTCCTAAGGTGTTTCAAAACAACTCACAGTGAATAAAACTGATAATATAAATGTGAGTATAAATAAAATTAGTCCGTGACAATAAAACAATAGTCCATAAAGTGATCCAACAAATCTTCAGAGGTTCTTCTACCACACCAAAAAGTGAACAGTGCTTCCACCACCCATCAGAATGGTCACTCACCAGAACTAATTGCCTCAGCACTCGCGTACCTAGGCAGATAAGCTTATAATCACCATAAGGGATCTTCCAAAGATACTGTGGGATCCTATGTTGTGCTCCAAATAATTTCAACGTGTAGGGAAAAGAAAAAAATGTGTACAATAGTGTGATACCGTCAAGCAGTTTTAATAGCACACCAAAAAACAAATCCAAAGGTTAAACTCACAAACAAACTCAAAATATGAGCAATGTATCACAGCAGTCACTGTCTTCCTACAGATGATTATGTAAGGTATAGCACTTGGCCACGGCGGACCCACGATCAAAACAAAACGATCTCACCACTTGGCAGCTTGATTTTGCTGAAGACTGACTCTCCTAGTTGGTAAATGGCTCTCAACACTGCACAGCACAGCTTATCTGCCTAGGTACGCGAGTGCTGAGGCAATTAGTTCTGGTGAGTGACCATTCTGATGGGTGGTGGAAGCACTGTTCACTTTTTGGTGTGGTGGAAGAACCTCTGAAGATTTTTTGGATCACTCTTTATGGACTATTGTTTTATTGTCACGGACTAATTTTATTTATACTCACATTTATATTATCAGTTTTATTCACTGTGAGTTGTTTTGAAACACCTTAGGAGAATTTCACTATTTTCACAGCGCTGTTTAATGGATTCACACATTATATGTTTATAGTGTTTGTTTTTTCTGTTTATTTTTACAGGTGGTAAATATTACAGTTCATTTAAAAAAACACCATCTTTCCTTTAGCAATTGTAGGGCTGATTTTGTCCAAATCTCACAACAGAAGCAAGGAGATCTTGAGAAAGTTCTATGTGTTCCTGACCTCTTTTTCTCTCCCAGGGCCAGGAATCCAGCCTGCTGTGAAGACTGGCGAGGAGGTCGGCTTTGTGGTTGATGCCACAACCGCAGGGAAAGGGAAAATCACTTGTAGCATTTTGGATCCTGATGGACTGGAGTCTGAAGCAGATGTCATTGAGAATGAAGATGGCACTTATGACATTTTCTACACTACTGCCAAGACTGGCCCCTATGTCATCCATGTCCGCTTTGGTGGAGTGGACATTCCCAATAGTCCTTTCACTGTCATGGTAAGCCTGTTATGCTCTGTTCCTGTATTATACGGTCTCAATACCGTTTGACTGTTGGAAATGGTTGTTGTATTTCAAAGTGTTTATTCAAAAGGTGTATGGTTTATAACAATGTGGTAAATATAATGTGATTAATTGATGGACCAGTCTGCACAATCCTGGAGTCGGTATATACCTCCAATGAGCTAGGAAATGTGTTACCATTGGCAACAATGGCACAGTCCAACAGAAAGTTTGATTGCAACTGTATGTTTAAGGTGCATTGACCATCTGTGGTCTCGACTTTGTCCACCTCCTCTGGTATAACTCATCTGTGCTGACCATTGTTTCTTCTGAACTGAGTGCATAGAACAGCTTGTGAGAGATCATGAAGAGGCACCTCCATTTATTTCATGTGTCTGCAAAAAGTTTATTGCCCTATGTAACATGACACAATGGAAATGTGATGAGGTACATAGTAATATTTCACAGCATGTCATGCCAGAACAAAATGACAGCAAACCCAGCAAAGTAAACTCATTTATTAAAGCCTCTGATGAAAGATCCCTGTTTGTTGAACTTAGGGCCCACATTCTTTGTCGCCCAGTGCAGTATGGGGGAATAACTATCAAATATCTTCTTATTTTTGCCTTCAGGATGCCACACCAGTTAGCCATTTTATACTTGAGAAAGTCGGGACCCCACAAGGTGCCTTTTTTTTTACTTTTAACAGTTGGAAACCCCTTCTGTGTATCCAATAAACTCGTTTGTGTTTCTTGGAGGTTGGCTTATCTGACTTTGGGACTAAAGTCCACAAACTGCTGTTTCCTTGTTCAGTGGAGTGTCCATTATTATGGAGTTGGGGAAATGGCAGTAGGTGGGGGCTAACCACTGAAGTCCTTTTTTTAAACAGAAAAGTAACCTTGCAGGGGAGAGTTTTATGGCTAATGGCAGCATTTTATGGTTTTATTTTAAGCAGGACTTTTAATACATCACTTCCCCTCTCTCCTATCTCTAGCTTGGGACCTGTGCTGGAAGCTGTCAAGGTCAACACAATGGACAGGCAACTTGTCACAGTGAGGTTTTGATCCAGAGCTTGCACTCACTCTGGTGGTCAGGCAGTGGTAAACTCTAGCACAGGGTAGGAGCCCATCACATTCATATGTGATGGGGAAGTTTATGTGGGTATTATACTATATTATTCAGAATCCCTAGACAATGTATGCCTTGCACTGAGCCTGCCTAAACCTACCAAGGATGCTTTTATAAGATACCAAGCTTATTTAATCTGTTCTAGTTGTATAAGCTTTGGCAGGTCCCTGAGAACTGCTGAAGTTTGAAACTATACTATACCAAAGACACCCCTTTATTTTAACTCCCAGTGATCATGTGTGCTTCCAATATGCATTCCATTGGCTGTGTTACTGCCCATACATGTTCTCTTACAGATAATACAATGCCTTTTTTCCTCTAACTATTTTGTTCCACTGTACCAGGCTACAGATGAAGTCCCAGTAGTGTGTCAGCAGCAGTCTCAGCAACAGTCTCTTAGTGCATTGCCTCCAGGCTATGACCCTGTGGTATTTATTTTTCCATTTCCGTATGACCAATCCACCTTCCTTCCATGTTTCTTCCATTGCAGAAGTGATATTGCTGCTTGTACACCTTCCCTGGTTGATCATTTATTTTATTTATTTTTTATATTTGATTTTGATGTTTTTGTTTTTAGACTGAAAATGACAACCAAATCAGCGGTTTTCTGATAATCATCACCAAATCAAAATTTTTCTTTCATAGATCATCTTTAAAGGGTTTTTTTAAATAGTCTGCGGGTATCTTTATGCTTTTTGTTAAGTTGCCTTTTGAAACAGATGCCGGTCATCTTTGTGCGAATGTTCATTTTGCATCTGTCAGGGTTTCTGCTCTGCTTTTAAGTTTAGCTTTTTGTGCCATGTAGACTAAAAAAGCAATCTATTACATTTGGAGGGTTGTCAAATTTTAGGAAATGTCTTGTGTCTGTTCTTGCCCCTGGAATGGTTGTGAGTGTGTAAGCTTGGCTTGGAGCTAAACTACCATTGTCACTGTTCTTGGTTATATACAAAAATTTGGAGTGTAGCCTCAGTTAAGACTAATTAATAATCAATATCAATGTGGCATCATCCAAAATATTTGAATCAGAAAGGTAAGACCAAATGAATATAAGGCAAAAGCTGCTTAAGGCCTGTTAACCCACCAATACTCATAGGTCATGGGATGTTGACTAGGATTTTAAAGGCACTGACAACAGAAAATAACATAAAAATTAATTTATTGACATAAAAAAACTATACATTATTAAAACCATTTGGGACAGGTCCCACAATACAAAACAGCCATGTTAATCACAATAACCATCAATTATCTGTTTAGGGTGGGACACTAAACAGATAATTGATGGTTCTTGTGATCAACATGGCTGTTTTGTATTGTGGGACCTGTCCCAAATGGTTTTATTAATGTATAGTTTTTTGATGTCAATAAATTAATATTTTACGTTATCTGTTATCAGTGCCTTTAAAATCCTAGTCAACTTCCCATGACCTTGATGGGTTAACAGGCCTCAAGCAGCCTTTACCTTGCATTCATTTGGTCTTACCTTTCTGGTTCTTGGTTATATATATTTGTGTTAAATCCAGTGAAAAAACGATACATTGCTGTATAATATACATTCAATTCTCTAACATCTTTAAAAATGGTAGTTTGGTAAAAAAAAGAGTCAAGTTGAGCAGTCAGAGCCTCCCTACACCATGGCAATGATCTGGCACAAGGTCAATCTTTCTATCCATATAGGTCCCTCTTTAGTGGAACTACTCAAAGTATAATGTTTGAAGCATTCACTGATTGAAAACGCTGTATTCCTCCTTGCACGACTCCACATCCATTTCACCTTTTATTTTTGTTCCTGAATAACCATGATTACTTCTCACAATGACGATGACACCATGTGGCTGCTGGTCATCTTTTATGTTTCTCCTGTAAAATTCAAAATCATTTTCTCTTCCAGATTTCACTGCTTCAACCGGAGCTTCTGATATCTATCTTTAGTACATTACTTTGTTGTCATTCTTTTTCCTTTTGACGTTTTATACTGTTGTTTTGAAGTAGATTGTGATTACTCCTACAATGCTACCTGTTTAGAAAGCTGGGGGTATAGGTAACATACTAGAGACCTCAAATAGTTTTTGCATAACCTGGGGGGAATCATGTTCTTACCAACTTGTGTTGTCCAAAGCATCTTCTAAAGTCAAAGTGTTGCACTTCAAGTTGGGGAGAATCTTGTCCTCTGTAGCATCTTTTAGGGTCACTGAAAGCTACAATAAGGCAGAGCCATGACCCTTAATAATATCAAGATGAAGCACCGGTCACCTATACAAATTTAGAACTCATAGTTGTCTGTAATAGACACCTTAACATTCTTGATTGATCTGCTCTCTGGTGTCCATCTGAGTTCTCTGCCCCACACACAATATAATGGAACAGCCCTTCGTTTACACATTTAATGAATAGTTAGATCAGAATTCCATAGCAGAAGTGTAAGCTCACATCTGTATATATCACAGTCTACTTAAACCACCAGTTGTCCTTTCTCTGCTCCATTTTTCCCTTCACTGATATCATATTTTTCTTTCCAGGTGTCGGAAACTGCATATGCTCCTGTTGGTTCTATGAATGGGATGGGATTCAGGCCCTTTGATTTAGTTATCCCCTTTGCCATAAGGACAGGAGACATAACAGGTGCGAGTAAGAAAGTATCAAGTTAAATGTGCTGTTCTTCAAATGCATACAAGGAATGCCAGTCCAGAGCTTCTGTTTTCCTCCCACCATAGCTATAATTCTTCGGACAAACCTAAAATAGGATTTTTTCATCATACTCTGCTGCTCCATGCAGCCTTAATTCCAATATGAATCATCTGCATTACATCAATAGGCATATTATATCTCACTGCCATTACCCAAGACTTTGTTCCTCTACACCTGGGAGGTATCGGGTGTCCCCAACAACATTTGTGTGTTTAAAATGGATTTTGCAGGCGAGTATGATGAAAAAATCCTTTCTTTTGAATACATCACGGGACACAGAGTTCTATGGTACTTTACATTGAACTTTTACCAAAAGAAAAACCAGAGCCGTGCTCACTTTCCTCACCACCATGGAACTTTAGGTAATGATGCTGAACTAATGCCAACTATGTTAGATGAAAGTTTGTGATTAGGGTGATACCGTTTATTGGCTAACTATAGAGTCTAGTGCAAACTTTCTAGGCAAACTGGCCTTTTCTTCAGGCATTATGAACTGGCACTAGGAAATATGTATTGCTTTACTTGTCCCGACTACTTACCTATTGTTCTAAAGTTTAGAACAATAGGTAAGTAGTCGGGACAAGTAAAGCAATACATATTTCCTAGTGCCAGTTCATAATGCCTGAAGAAAAGGCCAGTTTGCCTAGAAAGTTTGCACTAGACTCTCTAGCAGTGATGGCGAACCTTGGCACTCCAGATGTTTTGGAACTACATTTCCCATGATGCTTACATACAATGCAGAGTGCATGAGCATCATGGGAAATGTAGTTCCAAAACTTCTGGAGTGCCGAGGTTTGCCATCACTGCTCTATAGTTAGCCAATAAACGGTATCACCATAATCACAAACTTTCATCTAACATAGTTTAGAATCTAAACCCTTGATATTTGTCAGTTCATGCAGTATGCTAGCTTCTATTGGTAATATACTAAGGGGCTACCATATTGGTGGGTCTATTCTTCTGTGTTTTGTTCTTTCCTTTTGCAAGAAAATGTGTACGGTAGCAAGGCATTAATTGACAGACACTTTTCGGTCTCTGAAGGAACTAGGAGAACGAGTGATAACAATGCAGGGTTTTTACTTGATGAGGTGCCAGGTCAGCCCAACAACTTTGTTGATTTAACTTTTGATAGTAAAACCATTTTTTTATGCCAGTAAATACCTTATACAGCCCACTTCCCGTTTCTTGTCTGGTCATTGGCCTGGGCATCTGACATCATGAACAGCTCACTCTCTAACTCTGGTGAGTGTTTGCCAGGAAGGGAGGGGGATGAGTCATAAGAGGGCCGATGAGGCCTGCAGAGCTGGAGGTGTGTGTCTTCGTAAATCCAGGAAGTGAACAGGCAACAGTTAAAATGCAGCCAGACTTAGTGGAGGGAGATTTCTGCAGCATATTTGTTTAAGTGCAGAATTGCAGTAGATATAAAATAATATGCAAAGTGGTTGGAGGGAAGCTTCAGAATGGCAAATATGTTTTTATTACACATGCACCCATCTAGCTCTGCAGCTCTCATTGGCCCTCTTATGACTCATCCCTCTCCTTTCCTGGTAAACTCTGAGTGAGAGAGAGAGCTGTGCATGATGTCCTATGGCATTTTACCAGACCATAAACAGGAAGTGGGTTGTATAAGGTATTTACTGGCAGGAAAAAAAAATGTTTTACTATATAAAGTTAAAACAACAAGGGTAAAAGATTTAATAGATGGAAAGATGAAAAAATGACTGAAGTTCCGCTTTAAGGTCAATTCCTATTAGTGATACGGGCCCTGTAGTTGGAGTAGAGTGACCATTACCTGCTTGGGCTTGCAAGGGGGCAGATTTCTATTTATTTGTAGAATGGTGTTTCATTCAAGGCACCCTTTAAAATTATATACAATTTCGAAGCACCCCATTCTAAAATGGAAGAAACTGTTCTAATAGTTTTAAATACAGTACTGCAGCAACATCTTCACCTGTAGGGCACCCAAAGTTGGAGGTGATTTTTCCTTCCAAAGCAAGTACGCTTTTGCACACTGGTACTGACTAGTAATCCAATGTTTCTCTACTCCCTCAATTTCTCTCCATCAGTCAGCTAATGTCACCCCAGTGCTGAGGGAGAAGAGTACAGGAGGGTCAAACAAGGATGCTATGAAGGCAACAGACATCCTCCTTATTAACGGATGACCTCATTGGTTGTTGGGATGCCAATGTCTAGAAAGTAAACATGGTGCATAATGAAAATGTGTGGCTTCGTGTGACTAAGTCAGGCTTCATCCACCTGCATGCAGGCTTGTATACAATTTTTGATCAAACGTTGGTAATTTTTCCAGGGCACCCCAGAAGAAGCCTCAGGGTGCCTGGGCACACTGGTTGAAAAATGCCACTTTAGGGCAACATCCATTATGTCATTAAATGCCCTAAAGAGAATTTTTGTATGTTGGTATGAATACCTATTCCTGTCTGGCCAGCTTGAGGACAAAACCTTTCTACTGGGAGAAAATAAGGTGTAGAAGATAAAGTATGTATTGTGTTGCAGATTTTATTACTAGTATAAAAATTAAATTTAGACCTTGATTGTGTGACATTGATCTGTCTCCCATGTAATTGGTAAAACATATGTGTGTTCCTCTGCTACCCAGGTGAAGTTGTTATGCCATCAGGCAAGACTGCCCCTGCAGAAATCGTTGACAACAAAGATGGTACTGTGTCAGTACGATATGTTCCCACAGAAACCGGACTGCACGAGTTGCATATCAAATGTAATGGAACGCATATTCCAGGTACTAACATTTATACCACGACTGGTGGCTTTACTAACCTGCAGCTTCTGCACAGTCCAGGCGGAGAAGCTTTCTTTCCTGGAATTTTACAGGCTGCCTTCAGTGAGGCTGGAAGGTACACCTGTGCCTTTTTTCCTGCACAAAAACGCTGCAATAAACTCACAGGGGCCACAAACCTGTGTGCAGGAGGCCTTGGAGAATAGTCACAAGTGCCCCTTTATTTTTGCAAAAAAAAATACTGCGCTTATCTAAATGAAGAAAGTGAGCTGCTACACAGCCATGTAACAAAATTGGATAAAGTGTTAAAGTGCATGTAAACCCCAAAAAAATGTTTTAGGTCCTATCATCTGTGCGCCCAGTCTTGCCACACAGAGTTAATCCAGATCTGAGAAATCTTCTTTTAATGTTCAGTGAAAATTAACAGAATTCCAGATAAAAACCTGCCTAAATAAAAAGCCAGTTTCTGTCTTGCTTTGGGTGACGGGTTATTTACATATCTAGCTTGGACATGTTTATCATATGTTATGTTATGTTTATCATAATATGAGGTGACTCGCAGTATAAAAAGTGAGAAATCCACCCCCCCCCCCCCCCACATAACACATCCTGGTAATATACAATGACCTTTGGATCACCTCATGTTATGATAAACATAACATATGACAAACATGTCCATGCTAGAAATGTAAATAACCTGTCACTCAAAGCAAGAAGAGAGAAACGGACTTTATAATTTGGCAAGTTTTTATCTGGAATTTCTGTTAATTCTCACTGAACATTAAAAGAGGATTTCTCAGATCTGGATTAACTGTGTGGCAAGACTGGGCACAGATGATAGGAAATCTTATACTCTACATTGTGACATCCAAACATTTTTTTGGGGTTTACATCCACTTTAAGTTTAAATGTAGCACTGGTGGTAGTGAAAAAACTCAATCAACTGAGTAACTAAAGCAAATTAGACCAAAGTCCATATAAGTGAATATATAAATATAGTGTAAAACAATGTCCATCAATACAAAATGAGGATAGTAAATCATCGTGGAACCGACATTCCTTCCTGCTCTAAGTAGATAAAGTGAATGAATACACTTACCGGATTCAGAGGATCTAACCGCCAGCGACAGTAGATCATGAAGGCATGAGCGCTCCCAAACGAATCAACTCGACTGGTCTGGCGATTTTGAAGGGCCGCACGCTTGGCCTCCCTGGAACCCGACAATCCTTCGCTGGTAACCTCTCACTGGATGGCTGGCAATCCGAATGACAGGAATGAACCATCCGTTAATATGGTTTTAGATTTATTTCATTTTGCACAAGGTTATAGATAGGGGAGCATAGCACTTTAATACTATATATACTAACACTAACATGTACCTTTTTTCTTGTTTACAAATGTTTATTAAAGAGATAAATGGTACAAATCCGTAAAAATCAAACCTATACAAAAGGAAGGTTGAAATCACAAAGAAACCATGTACCTTTTTATAGAAGTACGGTATATACATGTTATAAATGGAATAATGTATGTTAGAGCATACATCTGTCCTCTATGTCAGGAGTCTCCAATCTTTCCAAAAAAGGCAATTTTACTGCCCTTCAAATTTTAGGGGGGCTGGAGTAGATGGTAGAAAATATCCCTGCGTCATTGGGAGTAAACGGTGTCCCATTATTGGTATTGGTGGGAGGAATAGTGCCCCATTATTTCTGGAAATAATGCTCTGAGGGTGGGATAAAGGCAAGCAGAGGGCTGCAGTTTGGAGACCACTGTTGCAGGTAATCAGTCTTTGCTGTGGGAATGTGTAGGCTGCCACCTAGTGGCACATGCCGTTTTCAGTATTTTTGGGTGCGCAAACATTTCCTTTTGGTTTCACTCTTCCATTTCTATTTTTTTTTTTCCCTTATTTGTTAATCACTTTGGTTTCTTGTTTTTATTTGTAGAGAGCCCATTGCAGTTTTATGTTAATTATCCCAATACTGGAAGCGTTTCAGCATTTGGCCCGGGTCTTATTTATGGTGTTGCCAACAAACCAGCCACATTCACCATTGTGACAGAAGATGCAGGAGAAGGTATTTTTATTTTATAATGTATATCTCCTTGAGGGAGCGCTGCCTCTTATTTTTCTTTTTTTGTTGTATACTTCTTATTATGGTGTATTCGTTTTTTAGTTCCTGTTTTTTAATTCTCTGCAAATGGCTTTATAAAATTAAGACTGCCCGTTCTGTGTCATAATTTTGTCAGTATTAAATTTACGTTATTCTGTTTGTATCGTGATCCTAAATAGGAGGTCTTGATCTGGCTATTGAAGGCCCTTCAAAAGCAGAGATCAGCTGCATTGATAATAAGGATGGCACTTGCACTGTAACTTATCTGCCAACACTACCTGGAGATTACAGCATCCTAGTGAAATACAATGATACACATATTGCTGGAAGTCCTTTTATTGCCAAAGTTACTGGTAAGTAAACTTTAGACATATCTGCTGAGTCTGAAATTATTCTGGGACAAATGTATGTTTGTTGTGCTTTGTAAACTAGTAAAAGCTTAGTGCTTGTGCAGTGTGCACCATCTTTAACCACTTGCTTACTGGGCACATATACCCCCTTCCTGCCCAGGCAACATTTTAGCTTTCAGCGCTGTCACACTTTGAATGACAATTGCGCGGCCGTGCGACGTGGCTCCCAAACAGAATTGACGTCCTTTTTTTTTTTTCACAGATAGAGCTTTCTTTTGGTAGTATTTGATCATCTCTGCGTATTTGGCTCTGTGACTGCCGATCGCGGGTACCTGGCGGACATCGCGTCCGCCAGGCACGCGCATCGGCACCTGGGTGACACGGCGGGCACGCGCGCCCCCAAGTGGCGGGAGGCCAGAGGCCGTAAATTTACGGCCTCCCGGCATTGTAGAGCCACCTTGTGGCCATCAACTGTCGATGGCCCGGATAGGAAGTGGTTAAAGAGATGAGCAGTATCTTACCTTCAGAATCCTCTTGATTTAAAAAAAAAATTTGAGTGTCTCACAGGATTAATCATCTTGATAAAGACATTCTCGATGTCTTTGCTGTTTAATGGTTTTACTTATGTTCCATTTTATCAGAGTTCTGTACAATAGTTTATAAACTGCCAGGCATACTATGACTCAAAATTGTAGGCTGGTGTATTGCTGTCAGTCTACCACTGTATACATAATTACAGAAGGAAAGGACACAGTGATGACTCCATCAGTGTGCTGCTGATCCTTCACAGGGTGAAGAAGGTCCTTGCTCAGGTTGAAATGCTTTAAGTCATTATAATTCGAAAACTTTTTTTTACCCTTATACATTCCCTGCATTAAGGTAGAAATACCTTTCGTCATTGGCTGCTTCCTTAACCCCCCACCCCACCCCCCAAACACTCCCCTGGGTCCTGTACCGATCCAGCAACTGTGCCAGTTAGCATTTCTTCTTTTCATCTTCCTCTTATAGGAGGATCAGGCAGCTGTTGGCTCTTGCTGCTGTCAGTCAAATTCTATAAGCAGGGGTGGGTCCAAGCCACACACACACAGCCTGCTCTGGATCAAGCCCACTCTGGGCTTGCTATGGGGGCAGACTGAGAAAATGAGGAGCCAAGATCATCGGCGGTGAGCCTCAGAAGAGATGGTTCCAGGACGAATTTGCTGGGCACCAAGGCTCTGTCTTTTTTTTGTGATCATACCAGGAATATCTTTAGGCTTTAATTCAGATTCATATATTTGCATCATACATACAGCTTACCTACATAATTATATTAACCATTCAAATGTGTAGAACCTCAAAGCTAAACCTTATTGAATATATGAAATAATTTCCAGAGACCTGTAAGAGGATCCGTCTGTTTGTCCATTAATCCCAGAACCTGTATTTGGCCTGCAGAAGCTGAGAGCATGCGATGCTGATTAATATACTTGTGCATCTGATTTACATGACTGTACAGCTCAATGTGAACAATGTATGTGTGGTTGGTGTACTTCATTAATGTCGTCATCTGTTCCTTTGTAGATGACAACAGGAGACGTTCTCAAGTCAAACTGGGCTCCACGGCTGATTTCTTGTTGGATATCAATGAGACTGATCTAAGCCTGCTGACAGCAAGTATTAATGCCCCATCTGGTCACGATGAGCCATGTATCCTGAAAAGACTTCCGAATAACCACATTGGTAAGCGCAGAGCCTTATGCCGTAACAGAGTTATTTACTAGATTATTTGTTTCGTATGGTTTGTTACTCTTTTGATTTATAGTGGTTGTAAATTCTTACATATACCCACTGAATTCACTAGCCTCAGGTGATGCACAGAGATTAAACAAATTCTCCCACATAGATTGTACCTGTTCAAAGTGCACAATTTACACATTATATATATAATGTCAATTTTCTCAGTTTAAGCATTTGATGTGTATTTGGTTTTCTATTTTGAATAAGATATGGGTTTATGAGGCTTAGGCCGCGTACACACGATCAGTCCATCTGATGAGAGCGGTCCGAATGACCGTTTTCATCAGTTAACTGATGAAGCTGACTGATGGTCTGATGTGCCAACACACCATCGGTTAAAAAAACGATTGTGTCAGAACGCGATGACGTAAAACACGACGACGTGCTGAAAAAAATGAAGTTCAATGCTCCCAAGCATACGTCGACTTGATTCTGAGCATGCGCGGCTTTTTAACCGATGCTTTTGCATGTGAACGATCGGTTTTGACCTATCGGTTAGGTGTCCATCGGTTAAATTTTAAAGCGAGTTCTCTTTTTTTTTTTTTTTTTCTGGACCGAAGGATAACTGACCGATGGGGCCCACACACTATCGGTTTGGACCGATGAAACTGAACTTCAGTCCGTTTTCATCGGTTTTGACCGATCGTGTGTACGCGGCCTTATAAATCGTTGCATTCTGTATGTAGATTTATGTAGATTGTACACAGTGTCTGAACTTTTTTGGAATTGGAGTTTTGGCTTCAGGCCAAATTTTATGTAGATTGTACACAGTGACAGCAATTGTTTTGGAATTGAGGTTTTGGCTCCAAGCCAAAAATGTCTGGCATTACTATATATTCTAAAAAAAAAAATGAGGCTGTCAGACCTAGGAATAAAGAGTATAGTTTTAAAGATTCAGGCCACCCAAAACTGCCATTTGACCTTTAATAGCTATATGCAAGTCGAACCACCTCACAATTACTCAGACTCTGCTGCAGGGTGGATTTGATTCAAATGAAGGCCATTTAAATCGGTAGTAAAAAGGCTCACTTTTAAATCGACTTGATTTAAATCATAATTTTTAAAGGGCATCTGTCATCCCATTTGCGCAGCGGCTCCTCCTCTGACTCTCTGACAGTCCCAATCACTTTAATGGGATGGCTGGTGATGCAGAAGTGGCGCAGCTGCCATGATGGATCTGAAATGACAGGTGCTCTTTAACTCTAAGGACTTATTCTTGCTGGTAGTTAGAATCTTTAATATTTGCAAGCAGAATTAAGGTTTCCTGAATAATAAGCTGTCAGGTTAGTAAAATACTGATATCAGAACCAATTCAATCATACAATTTGTACTGTACATAGATTTGCAAAACAATGGGATAAAGGAATATTTCTGACCTTTTTTTTTTTTTTAACTCATGGTTACTGTGAAATTGTGAATTCACCAATGTAGTGCATGTTATCTCTGATTGCAGATCTTGGATTTATTGAATGAGTTTACCAAAAATGTAAATATTGGTGAATTATACAGCCTTATCCTACATAACCAAGCTCCATTTCATACTAATTAAACTAAATTATTGATGCATCCTTAATAGAAAGCTATCTTTATATAGGTTTTTACTCCAAAAGCATTTTTTGGAATAAATTTGATCAAAAAAATCTGATACATTTTTATAAAAATCTATTCATATTTTTTTGGTTAAAAAAACATTAAAAATCGTTTTTCATTCACCCTGCTCTGCTGGTAAGATACCTGTGCTTGAGTTTTTGGGTATGCGTACTGCATGTCCCCATTTCTTAATTTCCCATAAAAGAAAGTGAAAACCATCTAAACAGGAGGAACTGGAATACACAATGTTGGGGGAAATTCCATTATTTGAGAGACTCCCAGATGGAAATGAACAGAAATGGGGAACTGTGTCTGGGTTTTTTTTTTTTTTTATTAGACTAAGCCCCCCCAGAATCCACATATAACTAAAATATCATTTTTGAGCAGACAAGCACTTTCAGATCTCTGTAGCACTCAGTTTATTACTGTGTGGGACACCTGTTTTTAGTCGGCCATGCCTTAAATGTATATTAAAAACACTAATTGTTATGTTTTTTTTTTTTTTGTTTTTGTTTTTTTAGGCATCTCTTTCATTCCACGAGAAGTTGGAGAACACATGGTCAGCATAAAGAAAAATGGACGCCATGTGCCTAACAGTCCTATCTCAATCATGGTCTATCAGTCTGAAATAGGAGATGCTAGCAAGGTGAAAGTATTTGGACCAGGATTAACTGAGGGCCGTACATTCGAGCTGTCCGATTTTGTGGTAGACACCAGAGAGGCCGGTAAGCGTATTATGCTAATAGTGTTGGCAGGTTAGTATTACAAATCAAGCTTCAGAAATCATTGTCTCCATGTCATCTTTTTTCAGGCTATGGTGGGCTTTCACTTGCAGTTGAAGGACCCAGTAAAGTTGACATTCAAACTGAAGATTTAGATGATGGCACCTGCCAAGTTTCTTACTGCCCAACAGAGCCAGGTGTTTATATCGTATCCATTAAGTTTGCAGATGATCATGTGCCAGGTAAGGCCAGCTTTATAAAGATCTACATACACTGTATGGGGTATTGGTAAATGTTGTTCAGGCTTTTTACCCAATTTTATGCCACATGCTTCCAGGAAGTCCATTTACTGCCAAAGTCACTGGAGAAGGAAGAGTGAAAGAGAGTATTACAAGACGGAAGAAGGCACCTTCTGTGGCCACTGTAGGAGGCATCTGTGAACTCAATTTAAAAATACCAGGTGAGATTGTTTTCTGTATTAAGCTTTGTACAGTGATACCTCGGTTCGCGAAACAGAAGAGTTTCCAAAAATGTTGCTTCGGTACTCAAACTCTGCTTTACTTCACGAACGCGAGCCACGGCCTTCTTCCCTGCTCTGACACGTGGTCACGACTTCCTGTAGGGGAGAACGCAGCCACAGAGACGCACTATGAATACACTCTCAGTATTGAGAAGCTTTTGGTGCTTTTTAGCATGTCCTGTACATCCCTGTGTACACATGCTGTAAAGCTTGTTTGTGTGCTTTTTACCACATACTGTACTTTACCGGACATCCAGTATGGCTCCCAAGAAAATTCAGAGCAAGCATGATGGTAAGAGCAGTAATGAAGGTGACATTTTTAATTTAATGTGATGTGCCAGAGCTGGATCTTCCACCAGGCAACCTAGGCAGGAGCTTGAGGCCTTAGGTGATATCCACAGAGCACAGCCACAACCTTGTTGCCCCCTGCAGTAAACCAGGGTGATGGTGCAATTGGGTCACAAGATATACACAGTGTTTGAAGGGGCAGGCTATAGATCGTGCAAATTGGGCAGATTTAATGTGACCATTGCAATTCGTATCAATGTCAACTAAAGGGATGGTGGTGGGGTGCAGAGATGCTGCCTTGCATAGGGCCCTGTTTGATGTCAAACCCTTTATGATGGAATGTAAAACAAATCTTAACACCTGAACACAATTTTGCAGCTTTGACATGTTAGTAAAATTGTACATATCATAATTACTTCGCTTAGCTTGACCTGAACACCAACTTTGACACTGGCCTAGATCTAACCTTAACCTAGCCATTGTTTTCTATTTTTACACACACGCCTGTTGTTTTTTTTTTTCCTCTTGCAAGGAACAAAAGATGCAATGAATCCTTTTTCTCTTTATTCAGTAGAAAAAGCATACACGGGGGTGGGCTTTACAGTTATTAATCACTGTGATAGCGAATGAGAGACTGTCACAGCATTTAGGTACTGAGAGCACACTGGCCATATGTTTTAAAAAATGTGTAATTTTTTTTCTGTTTATTTTAACAAATATTCTGTATTTACCTGCTATGTTCAGTGGTTTTGCACAAAGCGGCCCACAACCTCCTCTTCTGGCTCTATTAATACTCACAGCATGGCTCAGCTCCCCCCCCCTGCTCTTTGCTCACAGAATTTGAGTGAATGGCCAATGGCTCCTGCCTCCTGAGCAGAGAGGGAGGAGAGCACCGCTGCAGATGGGGCACAGCGCTGGATCGAGATTGAGCACAGGGTACAAGGGAGTGAGGGGGCAAACAAATACAGGTTCTTTTATTACCTTTAAAGAGGAGCGTTAGTAATTTTTGTGAAAATAAGTCAAAAGCTACAAAAACCGTAGCTGTTGAATTTTAATAAACAGACGCTTACTTGTCCAAGGATCCAGCACTTTGCTCACCAGAGAGGGCGGGTGCCGGCATCTTAACTGTAGGCACTTGACTGCATATGCGTGAGCTGTGCTGCACATTATGAATGGTCCTGCAGTTTTCTGGGATATATAATGCATCCCAAAAGACTGGTGAGCGAGGGGAGCAGGAGAAATTCTGCTGGGATACCTTAGGCGACCCGAGTGCAAATGGGAGCACCTGTCTAAACCAGGTCTGCAAAATTGTAAACATATGTTTGTTTTGCTCTGTGCTTATTGAGGTGCAATATTTAACAATGTTTTCTGCTACATGGCTCATGTGTGCATTGTTTTATATAGATGTATAGTATGTTTTCTTTGTGTTATGCTCAGTTACTTGGTTCCAACTGGTCTTATCTCGAGAGGCTCTTTCTCAGACTTGGCATATTCCGCCATCTTCTGGAACGAAGCGGACCCTCCAAATTCCTTGTCCAACCCTCCAAAGCAATACAACAGGGATACTAGGGACCAAGGGTGTGTTCTGGAATACAAAGCATGTGCTTGTGGATATTGCATGAACAGTTTAGCTCCACTAAACTTGAACTGTATTGGTTGCTGTGGTTTGCTCTATTTTGCACATTAGAAAACGACTCCCTGAGAGGAACATATAAGGGCTTGATGCATGAACCAGCATTAGTGCTTACTACATGCCTAAAGACCAGTGTCGGTGGCTTTTGTTTGCATCAGAACTTGTTCCTCTTCCCTTGACAATGGGTCAATGGGTATGCAAAAGCAGATTAATAGAGTATAGGAAGTAAAATGCAAGTCCGAAGGTAGTAAACTACAGGTGAAATTCACCCATCAATGAGAATGATCCCAGAAGCTTCTGGGGCTGACCTCAAATGCAAGAAGAATGCATCTGAAATCAAGCTTGCATTTTCCCATTGACCCAAGCCTGTCAACACAAGCCTCATCTTTCAGGTAGCAGTCATATCACTCATGAATGATATGATGAGATACACCATAATCTATGGCCGTGTACACACGTACGAGAACCTTGACGGGCCAAACACATCGTTCCGCCCGTCGAGGTTCTCGCCCGGCCGTCAAAATCGTCGGGAAAGGCGCCGAGCCATGGTTCTCGATGGGCCATCGAGCAAATGGAGAACCTGTTCTCTATTTTGGCTCGACGGGACGCTCGGCGAAAACGTACACACGACCGAGTATCTCGGCAGAATATGGATCCCAGCGAGCTTCTCGCTGGATTCTGCCAAGGTTCTCGGTCATGTGTACGGGGCCTTAGAATCAAAACTTTCAAACAATAAAATGTTAAAATCTTTCCTTGTCCATTGTTTATGGCAGTAGTGTACCCCTTGCTGTGTTAACAGGTTTATAGTTTTTAGTGTATGAATACACAATAGGTAGGTTTTAACATTAAAACCCGATGGAACACCTTTGGGATGAATTTGAGTGAAGACAGGATGCCAGGCTTTCTGATCCAACATCAATGCCTGACCTCACAAATGTGCTTGTGGAAGAAAGGTTAAACATTCCCATAGACACACTCCTAAACCTTGTGGACAGCCTTCCCAGAAGATTTGAAGCTGTAAAGGGTGGGCCAACTCAATATTGAACCCTACAGACATAGACTGGGATGCCATTAAAGTTCATGTGGGTAAAGGCAGACGTCCCAATACTTTTGGTAATATAGTGTATGTACGATCCCAAATCCAAAAGAGTTGGGACGCTGTGTAAAAATCTACAAACAGAATGCAATGATTTGCAAATCTCATAAACCCATATTTTATTCACAATAGAAAACATATCAAATGTTTAAACTGTGGAAATGTAGCATTTTATGAAAAATAAAAAGGTAATTTTAAAATTGGCAGCAGCACGTTTAGATAAAATGGTGAGACATGGCCATGTTTACTACAGTATAGCATTCCCTCTTTTTTGTACACTACTCTGTACACATTTGGGACATTAGGAGACCAGTAGCTGGAGTTTTGTGAGAAGAATGTTGCCCTGTTCTTGCCTGATAGAGGATTCGAACTGCTCAACAGTCCTGGATGGGCTTTGTCATGTTTTTTATTTCAAGATGTCCCAGATGTAGCGCCCGAATGTTTAGCCAGGGTTGTGCCAAAATTTACCTGCCAGTTGTAGTTACCTTGGCTCATTGTTATGGATTCATTGATTTCACCCCAAGTCAAATTTCTGCACTTCTCTTTTTTGCTGCTAGGTGGCCGGGTACTTGGTGGCATTAGATAAGACAAGGGCAAAGCACAGACAGATTAGGAGTATATGGGGTATCTCTGGTAATGGACAGGGTTTTTTTTTTTTTTTATTCCTTGGCCTGCTGGGAGAACCTATATATTTGAAGATCACGTGCATCCAATATTGAGTTTCAGCCTTGTCCCTTGCAGAGATTTCTCCAAATTCTCGGAATCTCTTGATCTTATGTACTGTACATGATGAAATATTTCAAGTTTTGGAAATTTTAGGTTGAGGAACATTATTCTGAAAACTATTACAATTTTTAGAAAGTTTTTACAGATTGGTAAACCTCTGCCCATCTTTACTTTTGAGACACTCTGACTTTCTAAGATGCTCTTTTTAAACCCAATCTTGTTACGGACTTGCTGCCAATGAACCTAAAGCCCCATACACACTATCAGTTTTCCTGACGGTTTTCTCTTCAGGTTTACCAAAACCATCTAATATGAGGTCAAAACTCAAGAGTTTCAATTTGTATGCAATCAGGCAGGCCCTTGTACTACATGGTTTTGGTAAACCTGAAGAGAAAACAGTCAGGAAAACTGATAGTGTGTATGGGGCTTAATGAATGCATAATGTTCTTTCAGCTCTTCCTTGTTAGTACCACTTACTTTGCCATTTTTTTTGTTGCCCTACCCCAATTTTTTATTTTTATTTTTCAAACCATATCGTTTTGCTGCCATCAATTTCAAAATTTACCTTTCTTTTTTAATCTTTTTATTTAAGTGGTACGTTTTCTCACTGTTAACCGGTATTGGATAATGTGTGATGCTGAAGCTACAAGGAAAAGCAATCTTATGTCCATCTCTGAGTGCAGGCCAGGGAAGGAGCTTGGTCTGTCTCCAAACAACTGTTGAGCAAAGGATGTATCCCATGAAGCCACACATCCATGCAGATTGTAATGAATGGCATTTCAAGCCTAGGCTCACGCCAGGCCATGATGCCCCCAACACATATTTCACTCCGCCCCTCAGAGCTTAATCATAGGGAACACATTTGGGGCGTGGCCTGGCAGGAGTCTAGGCAAAGACTGCCATTCATTCCAATACCAGTGGGTCTGCATTGATGTGAGGCTTCATGGGATCCGGTGGTACATTTTCTCAGTTTTAAAAACTTGATATGTTTTCAATTGTGAATAAAATATGGGTATATGAGATTTGCATTCTGGGCTAAAGCCTGCTATTAGCTGAGATCACTTAGCCGATCCAGGCTCTGAAAAGATCCCGATTTTATTTTTATTTTTTATTTATTAAAGTCGGAATCAACCCAAATACCTGGACCGGCAGTGGCCTCAGCCTCTCAGTGAGCCTCTGGGAGACTAAGTGTGCTGCTCCCATCCCCTCCCCAGCCATACACTCCAGTGAGTTCTGGAGGGGCAGAGAGCCGTTGCATGACCAACAAACTCTCTGCTCAGTGAAGACCAAGACCTTAGCGGTCAATGGTCTTTGATCATTCAGTTCTTGGCCTTAGAACCAGCGGGGCACAGATTTATCAAACCGATGCTACATTCACCTAGGTCCAAAGTGGACCTAAGTTGAGGAACACTGGCAATGTATTCCTAGGTCCAGGGGCTCTGCAGATGTATAGAAGTGGACCTATACTTGAAATTTTAAGTTTTGGTGTTCAACGGGGAGTAGTCAGCTTAGTTTAATAAAAAGTAAAAATTTACCATTATCATATAATTCTCAATTAGAAGCAGTAGAACGATCCCACACATGTAAATGCCTAGGCACCCTCTGTTCTTCTAGCCTCTCTCGCCTTAAAATGGGTCTAGGTAAAAGCTTTGTGGAATTTCATATCGCTCACAACTGACTTGTGTTTCTAGGGTACATTTGCCCGAGTTTTGGTCTGTTTTTTTTTTTTTTTTTATTTAAATGATGGGTCTGCACTACCCAAACCATTTACTAGGTAATCCGCGTCAAAGGCTTGTAATACACAGAATCTTTGGATTTTTATTTTTTAGCTGACAATGATTTTCACTTTACTACCAGAAGTGTAATAAGAAAATATTACTTTTGCCTCTGTATATAGAGCAAATTTTTTATATTTAATATTCTGATAATAGTACTTACATCAAGCTGATCTCTTTACATCTTAAAGGATCACTAAAGGAAAACATTTTTTTTAGCTAAATAGCTTCCTTTACCTTAATGCAGTGCTGTTTTCATGTTCTCATTGTTCGTTTTTGCTTTGAAGTTACTGTAATTCTGCTCTGATCTCCACACTTCCTGCTTGTCTGGCTCCTTATGAAAAATCTCATGGCAGCTTTTCACTGTGGTCGAAGTTGTGTGTCTAAAACTCCTCAGAACCAATCAGATTCATTTTAAAAACACTGTCCTGGGATTCAATTTAAAAACAAAGCACTGCCCTGGTTTTGTTTGTTTTTGTTCTGTCTCTCTCTACTTCACATAAACACAAAACCAGTTAAAAACGAAAGTGAAACTAGAGGCACATTATATGATTGATTTTTATCTATTTTTAATCATTTTTAAAAGGAATCAGTTAACTTTTATGTCTCTATACCCTGTAAACAGTCATTTCAGCCAAAAAATGTTTTTCCTTTAGTGATCTTTAAACCGAAATCTGAAGAATCATTAAAACAACTTTGTATTACCTTTTTAAATTCATTAATGTAGGTTTAGCACCGAAGAAGATAGGAAAGCAATCTCTTGGTTGTTTGTCTGAAGCACAATCCCTTTAAGAAAATGAGGGGGCAGACAGAACAGGACCTATTCTGATGGGTTCTAGTGACATCTGTCATTTCCAGCGCTGGCCATCCAAGCATGAAACACGCTGGCTGAACAGAGATTATTGCTGTATATTTTGGTTTTGCAGTGTTTGCTTCTGGGCCTTTTTTGCCTGTACATTGATTGCTTAGCCTTTAACGCTGACACATTCTAAGTGACTCCTAGCTGTACTTGATTTGACCGTTTTTTTGTTTTTCTTCCTAGAAATTGACAGAAGAGAAATAACGGCTGAAGTCACCAGCCCGTCAGGACAGACAACTGAAGCTGAAATAGTAGACCTGGGCCAGAATACATCCTGTGTGCGCTTTGTTCCCCAAGAGATGGGTGTGCACACAGTCAGCGTAAAGTACAGAGGCGAGCACGTGCCAGGCAGCCCGTTCCAGTTCACTGTAGGGCCCCTGGGAGAAGGAGGAGCTGAGAAGGTGAAAGCTGGCGGTCCTGGCCTGGAGAGAGGGGAAGCTGGTGTTCCAGGTGAGAAATCTACCTATCCATTAAAAGAGGAAAAATAAAATGAAATGCACCATATGAAATGGGCTACACATTTTGACTTCTGGACTAGTTTTCATCAATTTGCACTTGTGAATTAAAGTTGATATTTCTGCAGTTTTCATCTGAACTTTGTTGCCTTATTTAAATGGTATAACTAGAGCTGACCTGTTATAATAGCAATCATTCAGTTTCTAGCCATTATTATTCTGTTCCAACGTAGAACATGAAGGTAGCATCCAAGTCCTCTTGCTTAGCGAAACACTTTTTTAAGCGGTGTTGCACCCCCAAATTTTTTTTTGAAAAACCGCAGATACACATACTGCAGCTGCTGGCTTTTAAGATTTAGACACTTACCTGTCCTGTAGTTCAGCGATGTCGGCACCCGCAGCTAATGTTTCCATCAGCTGCCGGGTGCTGCTGCCATTCGGTTTCATGCCGGGAACCCTACTGCACATGTGCGAGGCCGCTTCTCTCTCTCCTACTGCGCCGGGGGAGGAGGGAGCCCTGCACTGACGTCATGGGCCGCGGCCCAGACTCCCGGAAGTGGGAAAGGATACCTGTCAAAGGCAATGCTGGCACCGGAGGGGGGGGGGAATCCGATGAGCGAAAGTTTTACTTTTGGGTGGAACTCCACTTTCACTTTTGGGTGGAATCACATAGAAAATTTGATGTATGATGACATGTTGCTTTTTTTCCTTCTCCAGCTGAATTCAGTATATGGACGCGAGAAGCCGGAGCTGGTGGACTGTCTATTGCAGTGGAAGGGCCCAGCAAGGCAGAGATTTCATTTGAAGATCGTAAAGATGGATCTTCTGGCGTGTCCTATGTTGTACAAGAACCTGGTGCGTACTGACTAAATGTCTCATACAATTATTTTCTTTCTTTTCATTTTAGAATGGGAAAGTTTAGCCATTTTTAAAATGTGGTCGTATACTATAGTCTTAGGTTTTTTTCTCGCTTCACTGAGAACTGTAGAAGAATATTGCATTCTCGCTGCTCACAAGGTGAGATTCAGGGTTCACTTGTTTCACCTCTTGCTGATATGTGGTATTTTGCTATGACTAAGATTTATTTCTGGCCAAAAACAATGTGACACCATCCCAAATATTACACTAGAGGTGGATCAAGGCATTATAGGTACTACATGAGTCCAAAAATTTACTTTTCAGAACTCCTGAATCGTTTTCACCAGCAAATGTTTTCCAATCAGTTGGACATGTCTTGTCCTTCCCTGGTTGAAGGTATTTGCTTGCAATAGTTATTCACAACATTGCAGTTAGATTGTGTCTAAAGCCCGAAGCAGGGAATGGTTAAGTCTGTCAGTATGATTATGGAGGTTTCTGGTCACTTTCTGTCTTGTAATGATGAGCTCCGGTGTGTTCGCAAAGCCCACGTGCAGAGCCCGCCAGGAAGCTGACACTGTGATTAGCGCAGCGCAGTGCTGACTTCCTGGCGGGCTCTGCACTTGGGCTTTTGTGAACATGCCGGAGCTCATCCTTGCTGTCATGTAGACAAAAGAGGAAATGTCTGCAAAGTAAGAAAAATCCCATTTTAGATAGTGTCAATGCAACAAGCGTCCTCATTGTACGACTTCGCCTCTATTCCTGTTCTGGTAACATCTCAAAATGTTGGATTTTCCATCAATGTTCAGTCCTAAATGGCAGTGGTCACCAGGACACATAGAAGGTGAATCTCTTCAATGGAACACACGGTATTAAAAACCTGGCAATTGTTTGTAATCCCTCATCACTCTATCCAAAAAAAAAAGTCTATATGTTGGTTTTTGGTGTTAATACATTACATCGCTTTTGCTTATTTGGCCTTGTAACAGTTTATTTTTATTTTTTTTCTAGGTGACTATGAAGTGGTCATCAAGTTTAACGATGAACACATCCCTCAGAGTCCGTTCCTGGTTCCCATCATCGCTCCATCTGATGACGCTCGAAGGCTCACTGTCTCTAGTCTTCAGGTGAGGCACAAGGAAACATCTCTTCTGTCTGTCAACCGGTGACCCATTAAATCCTTGTTTACTAATCTATACGAAACCTAGACAAGTTTTATTTCAGACGGGAAACCAGTTGAGTTTTTTTGCCAAACCATTACAGAGAAGCACGCTTGGTTTAAGTCCAACTTAACCCTAAACAACCGTAACCACTGTGACAAAGACAGAAATGGGACTTTTCCCAATGACGACGCAGTCAGTAATAATTTAACAGAGCTCAGAGGCTTTGCCCATTCTGCCCAAATTCAGTCGGGGGGTGGAAGGTGAGATTTTGGCTGGACTCGCTTTAGGTAGAATAGTATAGTGTTCCTTTTTGAGGTTATAAATATGTAGAATAATATACAGATTGACAGGAAACTTTTACGAAAACATGTTGTTGAATTCATTAGTTGACCCTCATTATCTTGTAGAAGATAAGTTTTAGAGAGATTTGGGATAGGATTCATTATCATTTGATAAGTTTTTAATTTAAGAGGTAGTTTCCCAACTGTAGTTTGATTAATGGATATCTAGATGCCCCACCTATGGCCAAGCCTCAGTTCTGATCGGCAGTGCTGACCATACACAAATCGTTTTGTGTTTTTTTTTTTTTTTTTTTTTAGCCTGCTGGCTGAAAAAAAAAGAAGAATTTACCAGATTCATCTATCCACACTGACAGGGCAGATAGACGAATCCTCACTGCCAGGCTATTTTTAATGCAATAACACAGCTATAATCTATAATGTTGAAACCACCCCCCACCAAACCCGACCCATTCAAGGGAATAGGAAAGCACCACAAACACTCCACATTTATATGCAATGCACACAATGCAGTGCATTTGTTCAGCAAAAAAGTGGTTCAAATAGGCAGGGAAGAAATTGCATTGCTTTTCAGAAAAGTGAATTTTCGAAACTTAGTATAGTATTTTAGGGTTGTTTACAAGGTCATAATTGGTCACAGTTGCATTTTGGTGTTTTTCTTGTGTTTCATTTAAAGACCTTTGACAGCTTTTTTCTCTCCACAGTACAGTTACTTGCTAAAGAGGGAGACAAAGCATAATCCATTTTACAAGTGCACTGTATTGTACCTTTACACTGCTCTATACAATGGTCCAACCCTCTTTAGCATTTAGCTGGGATATGGTAACACCAACATACCCTCCAGCGATATCTCTATTATGCTTTTAAACTTTAAAATGAGTGAGGGTCTAGTTAAGATGTATGTTTTTTTTGTTTTGTTTTTTGCAGTCATAGGTGGATGCAGCATCGATTCCCCGCCGCCAGCTCTAACACTGAGAACCAAGCGATCAAACACTGACAATCGCTCAGCTGAAGTTGCTCCCTGAGCAAAGAGCTGGTGACTTGATGGGTCACAGGAGTGCATAACGAACTGCACGCCTGTGATCCTCTGTTCCAAAAGAACAATCCATCCCGCTTAAAAGAGAAGTACAGCCAAAGCTTGTTTGGCTGTACTTCTCTTTTAAGCGGGATGGATTGTTCTTTTGTTTTTTCAATCAACCAGCAGGCTATTTGAAAAAAAATGAACAAATTCCACTATCCACCCAAGTGAGGAAAATAGAGGAATCCTATGCACAGTGTTGTGTATTCAGACAGAGGAGTCTTCACCGCTGTCAGAATATACTGATAAGCAATGCAGCAGCTGATCAAGTGAAAACTTTCCAGCATGCTGTTTAACAGAAGTCGATCATTAGTTTGACTTCTGTGGAGTCGGAATGGCCTTGGATGGTCTAAGAAGAGAAAAAGCAGCTTTTCAGCGATTCCTCTCCATTGTATCTGCAGATCAGCTGAGCAGGGAGAGGGGGAAGGGTAGAGAATTTTTGTTCACAACAGAACGCATTTGCGAATCAGATGCGTTCCATAGAAGATTATGTGCCTGCAATTTTCACAGCAATGCCCAGTAAATGCACAAGTTTTTTGGGCAATGCTTGGTGCGAATGCAATGCACATATGTAAACCAGCATCATGCAAATAAACAGATTTTAAAATGTCCTGCGAATTGGGAATTCATCTGATTTGAATAGGTGTGAACCCAGCTTTAATTGTAGAAATACATGAGTTCACAGTATTCAATGTTAATTAAATTGTGTGAGACATTTTATATATCCTGTATATTTGTCTGAGGTTGAGTTTATATAGTATTCACCTATAAATGATCTGTGCACTGAACCCCTCTCATTACAGTGATAAATAAAAACCAACCCCAGATGCCAATTTATCCCTTTTGCTTCCCACTCTGGGCAGCGTAATGGTAACCATGGTAGTGGACAGTGTGATTAACGGTCTCTTCAGTATTCCATGTGCATTCATTGTTCCCACAGAGCGAGGCCATTATTTTCTATAAGAAGCGCAAGAACATGCACTTTAGTGAAAAGGATATTGCTGTGCTGCCTGTCAACATGGCTACCAGGACCCTACCTACCTGGGCAGTAAAGGGATGTGTCTGCCTCATTTGTACAGTGTTGTAAAGGGTCAGGGAGCACATTGAGGTATTCAATAAAACTGGAGCAAACCTTTTAAAGTGTATGTAAAGTCAAAGCTTTTTTTTTTTTTTGCTATAATAGGGCATGGTTAAACCCCTGTCAAGTTATTTTTGTGTTGCCTGTGTCCTGCTGGGGAGATTTCAGTTCACCCCCTGCCCTGGAGACAAAACAAGAAATGAGGAAATGTCTTCAAAGTGAACAGAATCTATTTCTTAAGTGGTTCTTAAGGCAGAAGGTTTTTTTTTTTCCTTAATGTATTCTATAAATAAAGATAACCTTCTACAAGCAGCTCCCCCTATTCCTAAATACTTACCTGAGCCTGAGATCGATCCAGTGATGTGCAGGAGAGCAGAGGCTCTCTCTCTCTCCTCATTGGTTTAGACACAGCAGGAGCCATTGGCCAATAAGGAGGGGGTGTGGCGAGGCTGAGCAAGCACACATGACTGCCCCTATAGCAAACGACTGGTGGAGGGGAGGACCCAGGAGGGCCGACGAGGGACCTAAGAAGAGAAGCATCGGGGCTGCTCTGCAAAACCTTTGCACTGAGCAGGTAAGAATAACATGTTTTAAATAAATAATTGAGCCTTTAGAATCACTTTACCCATCCATACGTGGATCGGAATTCAGCCAGTTCAGCGGGGATTGGCAGAATTTCAATCCATGTATGGGCACCCTGGTTGTGCACAAGTCAATCCATCAATCGACTTGTGTACAATCAGCCTGTTGGGTTTCCCCTGAACGATTAGTGCCACAGGCTATAAACCAGAAAAACAAATCATTGTGTTCTGTCGGCAGGGCAGGCTCCCCACCAGCATAACATAATAGGGCTATGGGAGGGATTCCCCCCTCAACACTGACTGAACCGAGCACTTTTCTTCCCTTCCACCTGCGTTGGAAGGAAAGAAAATTGCATAATCTATGGCCTGCTTTAGAGAGTTGTTATAGGAATAGGTGTACCTACCAGGGGCAGACTGGACAACTCATGGTGCCCTCAGGCAATAGGAGATTATGGGGTCCCCAGGCAATAGGAGATTATGGGGTCCCCAGGCAATAGATTATGGGGCCACACAGTACTGTATATATACACGCACATACAGTATACATATACACAGAACACACACAGCATTCATACACACACTGAGAAGGTACTGGAGAGGCGGGGAGCTATAATCTTGGGATTTTTAGACCAAAAGGATGACGGTAAGGGACAATTTTCAGGGACGGATGTAAAACATTTTTTTTACATACTGTCCCTGGTTTTACTGAGGCTGGAAACCCTGATGGGGCCCCCTAGTGGCATGGCCGAGTGCCCAAATGGTCAAACCGCCCCTGGTACCTACTCTCTTGTTCTGGACAGATCCACAATTTTGGTTTTCCTATCGCTTTGTCAGTGACAGCAGTTACTAGGAAGCAGAGTTTAATCACCCTAGACCAGGGGTCTCCAAACTGCAGCCCAAGGGCCAGATGTGGCCCTTTGCCAGCCTTTATCCGGCCCTTGGGATACAATTCCTCCCACTGACACCAACAATGGGGCACTATATCATCCACCGATACCAATGATGGGATACTATTCCTCCTCCTAATAGGGGGAATACTGCTCTTCCTATTGACCACCAACCCTGAGGACATATTTGTTCTCATTGATGCCGGGCCCATGACATTTTCTTTCCCTGCTGGCCACAATCCGGCCCACCTAAAGTCTGAAGGGGAATAAAGTGTCACTTTGAAAAGTTTGGAGACCCCTGCCCTAGACAGACACAACAGCAATATAAAAATGGCAGTCTAACCCTTCCACAATTGATTTAAAACAAGAAAAATTGCCTTTATATACACTTTAACCTGTTTTTACAGGAATTCTGTATATTAAGCATTTAAAGTCATTGCTGTTGAAACCTTTTTGCCCTTGGAAAAAAATATTGCAATGGATGTCTCTAATACCTGTGGTTATGATTGTCAGGAGTCTGGGCTCAAAGTCAACCAACCAGTATCATTTGCTATCAGACTGAATGGGGCCAAGGGCAGAATCGATGCCAAGGTGCACAGCCCCTCTGGAGCAGTAGAAGACTGCCATGTGTCGGAGCTGGAGCCAGGTAAGAGCAGAAAGTGCAGAATGCAGAAGACATAATTTATTTCATACAAGAATTCTGGGTTCTGTCATTAATATGGTGAAAATGCACAATATACTTGTCATAGCATATCATTATAAAGTTTGCTTTTACTTATTTGACTTCGTTATAGGTTAGGGCATTTTGCTAAAATACAATCTTAACAATACATGTTTTACCTGTATTTATAATATAATTTAGAACATTTTAGTAATTTTAAAAGTTAGATAGAGAAAAAAATAATTGTTTGATAGGAAATGTGCGTGGATAAAAGACACTGCAGGCTGTAAACAGGTGGGTGTACACAGCCACATTAGGGCCATATAGGGCCAGATTCAGGTAGATGGGAGCATCTTTGCTCTGGAGTAACGCTTCTCATTTACGTTACTCTGCCGAAATTTTAGCAGCAAGTGCTGTTATTCACGAAGCACTTGCTCCTAAAGTTGCGGCAGCGTAACGAAAATGAGCCGGCGGAATTCAAATTGGGCGGGTACGGGGTGTGTAATATTTAAACTAAGCGCGATCCCGCCGCGAACGTACTGCGCATGCGTCGAGTGTCAAAGCATCCCCGTGCGCATGCTCCAAATTCTGTGAATGAACGTCAATGACGTCACATTCCCATTCATGATCTTTGTACGCAAGCGACGTGATATTTTTTTTTCCCGACGCGATGACGACGCCTATACCTAACATAGGATACTCCAACCCCATGTAGGTATATCTTTGCGCCGCATATCCCTTCCGGAAACGTCGTACCGTCATTGCGTCGCGCCGGAATTCGCTCGTGAATTGCCGATTTCCGCTCATTAACATATTTTTTTGGCGCCATTTTTAAGTTGAAGTAACGATGCGATGGCGAAACTCAGTTACGCTGATCGCATCGGAGCTTCAACCCGGCGTTTCTTGTTTTCTGGTTACAGAAAACAAAAACGCAGGCTCAAAGTGACAGTTAGGCTGGCGGATCACTGGATCCGCCAGCCTAACTGTTCCTGAATCTGGCCCATAGTGTGCATAAACATGCAGAATCTCCATAACAGCTTCCCCGGGACCCCAGCAGCTGCGTACAGCTGTCCATATATGGCAATTTTAAGATGCAGCTTTTTAAGGGTATGCACCAGTACTTGAGTAAAACACGCACATCAATGTATGCCCCAAATCCAAAGTCTGCCTTTAGGATATATGTCCGTGCACGTGCTGAAGTGTAGTCATTGGTAGAGCTAGAACATGGATACTTGTGGCTGCCTTCACAGCGCACTATTGATGTTAACCTGCTACAACTCACATTTAGAGCGCAATCAGAAGATGGTCCTATCCAGGATGTAGGACTGCTTGTGCAGTTGTGGAGACACCTGATCTTAGGCTGGATTCACACCTGTGCATTTTTAGTGCATTTTGCAGATTTGCACTACAGTCCATTTAACATGGTTTCCTATGGAACACTTTCTGTAGTGCAAATCTGCAAACGGCACAAAACATGCATAGGTGTGAATCCAGCCTTACAGGAGAGAGAGGGCAGCGCTCCTGAGCCCTTTATGGGCACACCACCGCTGTTGTAAAGGCAGGTGTTCCAATACTTTTGGAAATATAGTGTATCTAATTACAGCCTATACAGACACTTTTGTTTTCTAGTACATGAGTATTGTCTGGAAGTATAGCATACTTGGGTTTATAAAGTTTTTGTCATTTTAATATCTATACAACAAAACTGACTCATGATCTGAAACCTGTTGTGTTCCCAGACAAATATGCTGTACGTTTTATTCCACGAGAGAATGGTATACACACAATTGATGTGAAGTTCAATGGTAGCCACGTGCCTGGAAGCCCCTTCAAAGTGCGAGTGGGAGAACCAGGACAAGAGGGTGACCCTGCACTTGTGACCGCATATGGAGACGGCCTGGACAGAGGAGTTACAGGTAGGCAAGCATTAATTGGTTTAGATATATTAATCCCTGTTTGTTGTAGGTCGGGAGAAAGCTTCAGTATCAATAAAATAAAAAATTGTGTATTTTTAGTTTTGGATAGTTAGACCTTCTGTCAAGTTTTTATTGTTCGAGTCCCAATTAGAGATTCACCCCTCTATTTGTACTAGTGGCCATTGTGTTTGAATAATGTCCTATTCAGATGTTTTGCCCTGCTCTCTGTGAAACTGATCAAGAGTAGGGATGGACTCGGGCATGTTCAGATCGTACCTGCCAGGAAGCTGTCACTGCACACCGCCAATCATAGGCAGTGAGGCATTTCCCGACCCGCTGCACATATACACGCTGTCTATGATTGGCGGTGTGCAGTGACAGCTTCCTGGTGGGTACGATCTGGGGCTAGGATAGTCTTGTTAGAATTCATTTGAATTAAACTTTTATTGATGGGAATTGCATAAACTGCTGCCCCTCTTCTGAAAATGCCAAATGCCTGGCTTTTTGGCTTCAAAAATGTTGAGGCACAGTCCTAGAACAGTGAGTGAAGTTGGAACTCTTTAATATTTTCAGAACAGGTAGCATTTCCAGACAAAGAGGATAACAGCCTTCCTATTAACATCATCCTAGGTTTCCTTTAAAGGCATTTTAGACCTTCCTACCGACACCGTGTTTTTCACCTAAATTAGATGTGCATTGATCCTGTAGTTTCATGATATCATTTGTTGCCCTGTACACACGGCCTATAGTAGATAAATCTTCACATTCCAGTGTCAGAAGTTTGTGTTCAAACCTAAGGCAAGTGTTTGTGTTCAAATATGAGGCACGTGCAATGATACTGGTCATGCAAATGCATGACCTCTGTTGTCTAAGGCCCCTTTCACACTGGTGTAGTCCATCAGGAGATCCACAGAGAATCTGTTGGCTGATGCATGGCGGAAATGGACACAGCCCCGCTGTATGGGGCTGTCGGATGGAAATGGAACACCTGTTCATCTCCAGCAGACAAATGGGAACAGATCCCCATCTATTTGTTTTTAGCAAGCATCAGTTGTCGGTGGGTGTCAACGGGTCCGCCTGAAAACTGGACAGGCAGATCTGATTGGTCTTTGTGTGAAAGAGGCTTAAGAACTGACACTTCCTGTGAAAACACTACATATCCCACTATCTCTGTGTCTGTCTAGTGCTCTGCGGGTGAGAACTACACAGTAATTAGGTCTGACAAAGACCAAGCAGGCTGAGCAATTAAAAGAGCCCTCTTTTATAGCATCAGCAGCACTCCCACATTTGTTAAACAACACAAGGAAATGGTAAAGAATGAATTGTGACCCACAACAAGGTGATGCCTGTCCTTTTTAGGGAATAGGAACAAGTTGGGTGAATAAATACATGGATGTAGGGGGATTGATCAGCCATGACCAAACGAACTGCAGCAGTTGCATGCGAGTCCCTCATTACATGGTAAAGATAACAAACCACACATAGAATATAACTACACGAATACCTAGTAAAAAAAAAAAAAAAATGTGAAAGTTCACAGTGTTTTAATAGGACTGCCGGGTGTAGGCAAGCATTCTAGGACAGATTGTGAAGTGTTTGGCGACTTCTGCCGGTCGGACAGCGTAACTGCACATTCTCCTTGCCCACCCTCTGTATTTCACTGTCCTGTGACATTGCGCATCATGTAAGCATTGCGTATCAGCTGTGTGCAGGCAACAGAAATTTGTAAGTGCGGCCAGATATGCTGACAGTTTGATGGTGCGGAAGTGATGGAAAGTCCTCCTGTCAGCCTGTGTATGTCTGATAAGCCCGCAGTACATTCATTGTTATGTTTACAGTCCTTGTTCAGAGCCAAATCTTTGTTTTACAGCAGATGTTCTTATTCATGTATTCCATGGAACATAAACACGATAAATGTGTGCAAAGGAACAGTATTAGAGGATTCTAATTTTAGCCACTGTTTATCAGGGAATATACTAAGCCGCGTGGATGGAACATTTGCATTACGTGGGCAGCTTGACGGTGGTATCCAAGGATAAGGGAAGCCTATCTTGTCACAGGCTGGCAGTTTGTAATTGAAACAGATTTAATTTTGTAACACAATTCATGAACAACTTGGATAATTTATTTTTTTTGGACAACATTGGCTTTTCAGTTTACATGTTGTTGTGGAATTTCACACTGTGATTTCTTATTCTGCAGCCTGTGCTGGACACGTGTAGCTTCCTGTCAGCTGCATATGTGCAGCAGCTTGAGGAACTCCAAAGGAAAGGGAGCCTCAAGGGACGTTGGCTCCGTGTAGAAAAGTGGCTGCCAACAGTCAAGCTTCTAGGAGGTTTATCTTTATTAGTAATGTCTCAATGAAAGCCTATTGGTATAGGGACATGCAACCCACCATTCAACTGTCCAATGAGATGGCCTCAGTGAGCAATAAACACACTCCCTGCTCAACAGGATAGAAGTTGGTAAAGCTTTGCCATCAAGTCAAGCCCCGGTAGGGTTGCCACACCATCCCTTTTAAACCAGGACACATATGAATTACACATGTTCTGAGGCTGATTCAATGCAGATAAGGCACCGATTGGGTTTAATTACCACCTTAATCGGCCACAGAACCTGTGTAATTAATGTGTGCCCTGGATTAAAGGGATGATGTGACAACCCTAGGCCCCAGTTACAAAGGAAAATCAAATCAGCGGGGCATACAAGAGTGTTTTATGACCAATGCAGCACATAACCCAACCTTCTTAAAGGGGTTGTATGTTGTTTTTTTAAACAACTAACATGTCCTACTTTATTGTGCAGTTTGTTTTGCACAGAGTGGCCCCGATCTTTGTCTTCTGGGGTCCCTCGGCAGCTGTCTCGGCTCCTCCCCACAAGAGCTAACCCCCCCTTTGGGAAGCGCTCTCCCAAGGGGGTTAGCTTGCGGGCACGCTGGTGCATGATACAGTTGGCGGCCTTAGCCACCGAGTGTATCACTCGGTCCCGCCCCCGGAGAGCTGCGTCATTGATTTGATTGACAGCAGCAGGAGCCAATGGCTGTGCTGCTCTCAATCATCCAATGAAGAGCCGACTAGTAAAACGGGGGCCCGGGGGGCCGGTGACTGCAAGGTGTTTTTTCACCTTAATGCATAGGATGCAACCCCTTTAACGCCATAGTCATGTCTAGAAGGCACACACACCCTCCTAAATGAGAAGGCCTTCCTTAATTGCATGTTTGGTTAAATTAGTGACACATTTCTGTGCCTAGGGCTCCATAACACACTTATACAACTCCAAAGTTGTGAGCGTGAAGCTTTGACACAACTTTGTATAATGTGCAACTTGGATGTGACTTGTTATCACTCTGCAAATTTGTATCCACTGTTGTAAAACATTCAGCTTTTGAGGGTTAACATTGCTTTTGAGGGTTAACATTGAAGAATATGGCCCTCAATTGAAATGCAGACCAAAGTAGTGCATGAACTACTTGGAAGTTGCTACAACTTTAAGTCGCGCATATATATGAATGGTTATCATTGGAAAACATGGGTTATGACTTGGCATGTGATTTTAATGTCCAAAGTCGCATGAAAAGTCGCACAAGTGTGAAAACTGTGTAAGAATTTTGCACTGCTTTGAGTAAGGGCTTGTACAGATTGAAGCATGTAAGCACAGATGTATGTTGCTGGTTTTAACCAAAGATGCAATAAAAGTGGCTCTTTATTCAAACAGGTGATTGCCAAGCTTACCAAGTAGTGTAAGTGAATGTTAAACTAATTAGTTTTGATAATTGTATGCCATAAGCTAAATGTGTCATTGGAGAGCGCCATCATTGAAAATAGTCCTTGCAAGCGCTAAAAGAACCTGTGTATCTTAGATTGCAGGACCTCATAGGTTTTTGGTTACTTGCTATAAGACATTCTCGCTGAGCTTAACGCAAAAGTATGTAGACACCTTTCAAATAATGAAGTTTAGGTTTTTCCAGTGAAAGGTACTGTAATACTACAGCATACAAAGACATATTAGACAACTCCAACCTCATGGCAACAGTTCGGAGATGGTCCTTTTTCTGTTCCAGCACAAAGCTGGGTTCTTAAAGACATGGCTTAACAAGTTTGGTGTGAAGGAATTTGAATGCCCTACTGAGCTCTTTTGGGATGTATCAGAACACCTATTAAGTCAGGTCTTACTCATCATCAGTACCTGACTTTATGGATGCTCTTTTGACGGGATGTACACACATTCCTACAGGTACACTTCAAAATCTTGTGGCAAGCCCTCCATAACATTGGAGGTTGTTGTGGGAAGGATGGGGGAGGTTTCCGACTCTTTATTGTGCACGGTTTTGGAAAGAGATGTCCCAAAACCTCATGTGGGTGTGATGGGTGAGTGTCGACTCTTTGTCCAAAAAAGTATTGAAAGCCTTTGGCAGCCTTCCACTCAACATCTCAAAAGCCCTACAACTTGCTTATGTTTCTTGTTTTTGCCAAAATGCCATACGATCTTGTATTGCCAGGCTAATATGATTTATTTTAAACCTGTTTGATAAGACCAGCAGCTGTCTGTCATCTTTAATATCAGGCAAAATAAGTTTTGGTCAGGATTGTGTTAGAGCAACAAATCACAATTCAGTAATTCTATGGAAATTTTATTTGGAGTTTAAAGGATCACTAAAGGAATTTTTTTTTTTTAGCTAAATAGCTTCCTTTACCTTAATGCAGTGCTGTTTTTATGTTCTCATTGTTCGTTTTTGCTTTGAAGTTGCTGTAAGTCTCTGATCTCCACACTTCCTGCTTGTCTGGCTCCTTATGAAAAATCTCATGGCAGCTTTTCACTGTGGTCCAAGCTGTGTCTCTAAAACTCCTCAGATCCAATCAGATTCATTTTAAAAACAAAACACTGCCCTGGATTTGTTTGTTTTTGTTCTGTGTTTCTATTTCTACTTTGCAGAAACATGAAGCCAGTTCAAAGGTGAAACTAACCTGCAGGTACATTATATGATTGATTGTTATCTATTTTAAATCATTTTTAAAAGGAATCGGTTAACTTTTATGTCTCTATACCCTGTAAACAGTCATTTCAGCAAAAAAATGTTTTTCCTTTAGTGATCCTTTAAATCTGTTTGCTGTGAAACAGAACCAACTAAATCCCAGCAGTGTCTTTCACATAAAGCCGGGCTTGGTATCCTTTTCCGCACTTGACAGTTAAAATAATAATGAGAACGTTTGTAGTAATTTTTATGTAACCCTTTCACTTTTCCTTGACAGGAAAACAGTCAGAATTTATCATCAATACAAGTAAGGCAGGGCCTGGGGCTCTCTCTGTCACCATCGAAGGACCATCAAAAGTGACCATGGAATGCAAGGAGTGTCCAGAAGGCTACAAAGTCCTCTATACTCCAATGGCTCCAGGAAACTACATGATTGGAATCAAATATGGAGGTCCAAACCACATCATGGGAAGCCCATACAAAGCCAAAGTAACAGGTGAGCAAACATTGGTGCTACTTCATAAAAAACGTGTGTGTGTGTATGGATAGATACTTTGTAAACTGTTGGCGCTATATAAATCCTGTATTTAGTTAGTCACTTCTGCTGTGTTACAAAATTTGTTGCTGGAGATCATGTCAATGGTGGGCTCCCATTGTTCCACCAAAACAAACATCCAAGAAAAAGAAGTACAGGTTCTCCAAATCTTGTAATAGTCTTTTTACTGCAAATGTACATCTTCATACAAAAATTAGCGCTAATTAATAAGACTTTTTAGTACAAGATTTGTAGATCCTATACTTTTTTTTTTTTCTTCTTTTTTAAATACAGGGGGTCCCCAAATTATGAACCCGTTAGGAACTTTCCTCCTGTTTTGTAAATCGTAATTGCCTTACGAACATTTTCCGGACATTTCCGATGTTCCGTCGAATACCGTTCTGCCCAGAACAGCTGACGGTCCGCCAGAAATGGCAGAGGGTCCCCGCAGCACCCAGTTCGCAACTCGGGCGTTCGCAACTCGGGCACCCCGTGTGTGTGTGTGTGTGCAATGGATTCCCTTAATTTGCGTAGATTTTCTCTCACTTCCTGTTTAGCTATGGGGCAGGAAGTGAAGGGAAATCTCCACAATGGGACATGGATGTTAAAAAACAAACTGACAGACTATAACCCTCCCTTAAGTGTTGCCTATATTTCTACTTTAACCACTACAGATCCGCGCTATTGACAAAAGACGTCAACAGCGCGGACCTGAGCTGCCGGGGTCACGTCTTTGGACGTCAATGTTGTTGTAATTCCCGCGCGCGCCACTGGGTGGCGCGCAGCGGGGGAAAACAGTGCCGTCGCATCGCCGAGGATTCGATGCGTGTACCCGGTGGCCGCGGTGTCCGCCAGGTACATGCGATCGGCGGTGACAGAGCAGGGACGTGGAGCTCTGTGTGTAAACACAGAGCTCCACGTGCTGTCAGAGGAGACCGATCTGTGTCCCTTGTACATAGGGACACAGCATCGGTCACCCCCCACACAGTTAGAACACTATACATTTAACCCCTTCCTCACCCCCTAGTGTTAACCCCTTCAATGCCAGTCACATTTATACAGTAATTAGTGCATATTTATAGCACTGGTCGCTGTATAAATGTGAATGGTCCCAAAAATGTGTCAAAAGTGTCCGATGTGTCCGCCGTAATGTCGCAGTCACAATAAAAATCGCAGATCGCCGCCATTACTAGTAAAAAAAAAATCATAATTCTGTCCCCTATTTTGTAGGCGCTATAACTTTTTACAAAAATACGTAGAAAAATACGTATCGGCCTTAACTGAGAAAAAAAAAATTTTTTTTTTTTTATTTTTTTTTTTAAATTGGGATATTTATTATAGCAACAAGTAAAAAATATATATATTTTTTTTAAATTGTCGCTCTTTTTTTGTTTATAACGCAAAAAATAAAAACCGCACGGGCGATCAAATACCACCAAAATAAAGCTCTATTTGTGGGGGAAAACAGGATGCCAATTTTTTTGGGAGCCACGTCGCACGACCGCGCAAATGTCAGTTAAAGCGACGCAGTGCCGGAAGCTGAAATTTTCGCCTGGGCATGAAGGGGGTTTATGTGCCCAGTAAGCAAGTGGTTGAGCACAAATTTCTGATAACTTTATGGAGAGGACTAAGAAGATATAATCATGTCAATGGTGCAGCATAAACATAGAGCACAGTGAGGAAGGTTTGTGGTCCAGGAGGATGGGATAGTCGAAATTAGAAGCCGCGCCCCTGAGAATGTCTTGGCTAATCTTGCCATCTTTGGGAGTTTTTTGTCGCCAGGCTTCAGGAATGGTCTACTACTGCTACACACCTACTGCTACACACCTACTGCTACACACCTACTGCTACACACCTACTGCTACACACCCACTGCTACACACACCCACTGCTACACACACCCACTGCTACACACACCCACTGCTACACACACCCACTGCTACACACACCCACTGCTACACACACCCACTGCTACACACACCCACTGCTACACACACCCACTGCTACACACACCCACTGCTACACACACCCACTGCTACACACACCCACTGCTACACACACCCACTGCTACACACACCCACTGCTACACACACCCACTGCTATACACACACTGCTACACACCTACTGCTGGGGCATTATTATACTTGGGTCAAAGCTACACAGTTTGTTTATCTACAGGCTCCCCTTGTCTGCATAAGCAACTATTCAGTAAAGGTTATGTTTAGCTGGCAGGTTTTATGTTCCATACCCCGAATATTTGTGACAATTGCTGTTTTACAAACATCTGTTGTTCAGGTCATTTAACCCCCTTCATGCTGGAAGGGAAGCGGATGCACTACATTTCAATCCAGGAAGGTAATGCTACAAATGTGTGTTCTGAGTTGGTATAACAAAGGTAATAATGCGTTGTGACGTCCGTAATGTATTAACAGTGACTACATAAGGAAAAAAATGACTTTCCACAACAACTTTCCTTCAAACAACCTAACCTCCAATTCACATGAATGAAAGTTGATGAAGGAAAAATGGCTTTGGTGACAATATCAGCCAATCGGATTCTGTCATATTTCTAGACTCTAAGAAAAGGGCAGCACGGACAGTTCTTCCTTCAGACTTTCATAAGTAAAGCTCATTGTGACTTTTATGTTGTAATGCAAAAGCACTAACTTGGGCTTATATGTGGCATGGAGCTGACTTAGAATGTACCCTAATCGGGCGTCTGATGTCCTGTGTACTTCATCTTCTTTTCTGCACTATATACATTAATCTCCTATATGTTATCTTACAGGTCAGAGGCTTGTTAGTGCGGGCAGCATCAGTGAGACTTCCTCCATAATTGTCCAGTCTGTGACGCGCGCCTCCACAGAGACCGTCTATAGCGCAATGCCTAGATTTACATCTGACGCCAGCAAAGTCACATCAAAAGGAGCTGGTCTGGCAAAGGCTTATCTAGGACAGAAAAGCAGCTTCACCGTGGACTGCAGTAAAGCAGGTAAGAATTCAAGAAGATGTATTAGCAACCACCCCACATACATTTACTGCAGCAGGGCGACCGCTGTGTGCTGGATCACGTATCTGGTATATGATCAGCGCTCCCAGGTAGGACGTGCGTGCCATCCTGGCTGTGCTGTGATTTATTCCAGCGCAAGCTGATCAGCAGGTCCCACACAATGATTGATTACTGGGACCTGCTGATCGACTTTGTGTTTCACGGAAGAGAGCTCTGCATTAGTAAACCATACAGAGCTCTGTACACTGACAGATCTTGTTATTTATTCCCTGCAAGGGAAACAGACAACAAGATGACTTGAAAGCAGCACATAACGCACACATTACACATTAATAGGCACACGGTTAATCCCTTGATCGCCCCTAGATGTTGACCCCTTCCCAGCCAGTATCATTAGTACAGGGACAGTGTATAGTATTAGCACTGATCACTGTATTAGGCTAGGTTCACACTGCTGCAAATTCAAAATCGCGATTACGCGGCTGTGTTTTTTCCACGTTTTTGCCATGATTTGCGGCTATGATTTCAAGGAATGCCAGTCTATAGAGCTGAATTTGCATCGCGCACGGATCAAACTCACAGGGCCCTTTTTCCCGCAGCTTATATTCGCAACGCATTGATGTGAACGGCACTATTATTAGACTATGTAATTTGAATGACTTGCGAATTTGAAAAATCGCAAACGGCTCAAATTCGTAGCAGTCTGAACTTAGCCTTAGTGTCACTATTGATGTCGGTGTACCCCAGGGGTGGCCAACCAGTGGACCGGGAGCCACATGTGGCCCGCGGAGCCCTCTGATGTGGCCCGCGACCTCCTGTTTTAGAATGGTGGGTTGGCAAGCCCAGATCGCAGGTTGCCCACCCACCATACCACAGCATCAGTATTGTGAATGAAGCTGGTGGTAGAGGAAGAAAGCGGCTGCGGAGCAGAGCACCATAAGCCAATGCTTCCTCCACAGCGCTGGCTTTTGCCACAGGCATAGTAGGTGAGGCTGAAAAGACACAATTTCATCAAGTCCAACCTATGTGTGTGATTATTTGTCGGTATTACATTGTACAGTACATCCCTGTATGTTGTGGTCGTTCAGGTGCTTATCTAATATTTTTTTTTTTTAACTATTGATGGTCTCTGCTGAGAAGAGAATTCCGCATTTTTGCCACTCTCGCAGTAAGGCTAGGTTCACACTGCTGCGAATTCGCGGCCGCCATTTCAGGGAATGCCAATCTATAGAGCTGAATTTGCATTGCACACAGATCAAACTCGCACAGGAAGCTTTTTTACCGCAGCCTATATTCGCGCACCGCACTGCTGTGAACTGCACTAATGGAAAACAATGTTATTTTAATGACTTGCGAATTTGAGAAGTTTTATCCCTATTGTGGGGTCGCCAGTACGGTATTTGTAAATTGAAATCAAGCGTCTCTTCTCCAGACAGAATAAGTTCAGTGCTCGCAACCTTTCCTCATAACTAGTATCCTCCAGACCCTTTATTACCTTTGTTGCCCTTCTTTGTACTCGTTCCATTTCCCGTACATCCTTCCTGAGGACTGGTGCCCAGAACTGGACAGCATACTCCAGGTGTGGCCGGACCAGAGTTTTGTAGAGCGGGAGAATTATTGTTTTATCCATTTTACTTTTATATATATATATATCCTGCTGACCATTTTCAGAGACCCAGAGGGAGCCAACATACACAGAGGGTCAATGTGCAAACTGTTTACCGTTAAACGCTATTAAAACCAAAAATTTAATATATTGTAGCTTACCAATCCTAATAATATTTGATTTACTTTTCCTTTCACTATCGTTCCAGGTTCCAATATATTATTAGTCGGTGTACACGGGCCCACAATCCCTTGTGAAGAAGTATCCGTAAAACATCTGGGCAACAAGCAGTATAACGTCACCTATCACGTGAAGGAGAAGGGAGACTACACCTTGGTGGTGAAATGGGGCGAGGAGCACATCCCAGGAAGTCCCTTCAACGTCACTGTTCCTTAATCTCCCAAAACTTGATTTCAGGCAGAACAGTATCAAAGACCTGTAATATCTGATTACACAGAGCTGACATCTACAGATTTCTGGAAAATGGGGTGGGAAGGAAAAAAAAAACTTGCATTGTAATTTTATGACTTTTTTTATATACTAGGGAGATAAAAATGTGTATGTTTGTTTTAGGTGTCCATGTGATAATTTAAATAGCAAATCTCTACTTTTGGAAAGGCTTATTTATACTTCTCCACGTCTTTTAACCCTTTTGTCTGCCAAGTAGAATAACTGGTTTTGTGATAAATATGAATATTGGAAGGGGACCAAATTAAAGTGAAATAATCCGTATGATATTTAACTGGAATATCCGCCCGTGATTGGTTATGTAATGGAACTACTGATTATACAATTTTGTAGTCCTCAATCTTAGACCAGTGCAATGTACAAATTGGGTGTAAATCTGGTACTTTTAATTGCAGTGATGTTTGTAAATTAGCATGAAGTCCACAGAAAGCAGCTGTGGCGGCCATTTTGAAAGATGCAACAATGTCTTTGATGATACCAGTAATATGGTAAACATTTTTTTAGGAGTTAGTAGAGCTACACATGATAAAAAAAAAATACTTTTCATCCAGATGTCCGTACCATAGAATTGGTACCCCGTAGGTAGCATTGGCACTTTATTAAAGACACTTCAAAATCTCTGTAACACTACATTGCTTTTCCGTAGTTTTATATTTTCATCCAAATCTCTTTATCCTAATTGTTCAGTTCAGGACACAGGCTGGATATGCATAGACCCTGGGTTATAGGCTGCTACATTCAGGTGACTGGACACTGGCAAATCTTTTGGACAGGTCCCCCTTGGGCATACCTATACAACCCTACTCCTCTCCGTAAGGCCTCTGTTTATTCGAGTGTCCTAAAGTGATGAGAACCTCTTGAGGAAGTACACCGTCCACCAGAGAATTAGGGATGCTGCCATTGTTGAGCTCTTCTTTTGGGCATGCTGGTTCCCTGGTCGTCAGCCTGATACCTTGGCTTCACTGCTTTCTGAGTCACTGATCTGAAAGAAGTTTCAAGATCAGACATTCTGGCACTTATTTACAGCTTGGTTATTTTGGGTATGGTTGGACAGAGGCAGGTGAACAACATTTTCAGAAGGCTTGCAATGGCAACCCTATACTTCTATCAAGACAAGTGTACTTTATGTTCCACTTTGTTTATTTTACAGTTATATTTATAGCAAGAACATCCCATGCTGATAAAGTATTTGAATAGAAAGGGAGTGCACAAAGCAATCCTGTTTTCCTGTTCATCTATAAACTTGTAGTATATTTTAAGAATGGCGTTGCTATAGGTACCAGATCTTCTCCTTTCAGATACTTTCCGAGCAAAAGGCATATGGTCTCAGCAAGAATACCTTTTGAGCCTGTAAGGTGTCAAAGTGTCATGTTGCCAGTAACAATCGTTTCTACAGAGATGCTGATTTTCCAACATTGGGCCCATCACATTTTCTGGCCTCCATTGATAAGTTTCCATTCTCATTATTCTATCATGTCTGCAAACTAGTCATATGAAGCAATTGAGCAGCACTTTTTAAATGAGAACAGTAACTACAGTATCTAAAACTGCGTTTGAGTGGCAAAGTACTGTATTAAAGGAAACCTGTACAATGAGAAGTACCAGTTGGCGGCCTCCCTTTCCATGTGACCCACCCATAATGAATATGCAGATTGGAAAGTCTGAGCGGCTTCGCTGTATAACCTTCATCAGTGCCTCAAAAAATGCTGAAACCCAATACCAGGTCATCATAGGACACTAGGCACTTGGCATTCTCAGAAGGTGACGTTGACCTAAACACTCTGTATCTGTTTTCCTGGCTTATCTTGTATATGGTTTATTTTCTATTAAAAATAAAATTGTTACAAATGTCAGAACATAAAATAAACTTTCATATAATACTGTGCAGACTGATAGCTGGAACACTGCTTATAAGGCCAATAATAACCACGCTCTATCTTGATATACCCTGACCTATCTTAAGTAATACTAAATTATCATAGTTGGCAGCATAGAACTAGGACATCCAAATGGATTATTTAAAGTATTTTGTGTAAACGCCTGTAATCCAACACCGTCCTTTACTGGTTTACAGGTTTTAAAAAAAAAAGTGTATACTTTGCTACTGAATTAGTCCGTCCACCCAAAAGTGTTTTTTCGAGTTATAGATAAGTTTGGTAAGTGAAGTCATCTTCAATGTCTTGAGGATTCCACTGGCACCATCGTCCTGCCATTTTCTAAGCCAAGGGTAGGCAACCTCAGCAATGCAGCTGTGCTGAAACTACAAATCTCATCATGCCTCTGGGAATCCTACCCAATGGTATGATGCAGTGTCTCATGGAATTTGTGGTTTCACCACAACTGGAGGTTCCCTACCGCTTTTCTAGGCTTTATTCCTGCCATCTTGAATTTGTGGATGGTCCTGGTCCTCCTGTTAATTTCCCTATGCTTGAAAATAAGCTAAAAATCCAGCATAGGGCTTCTTTTTTTGGCCATTGAAGGTGTGTAGAGGAAGCTAAAGTACACATACAGTATGTTGGCACCAAAGCAGCAAGAAATATAGGAACCTACTAGCAACAGTATGGGCGTCATCGAACATGTTGGAATTTTTAAGTCCTAATGGCATGAATAACATCTGTATTTCCAATACTGTGGTGATAAGGGGTATGTAATGTACACCCCAGCATTTACAGTGGACCAGTGTGGGGTATGTAACGCACTACACAAAGTATTGCAGGCTGCCCCATTCTGTATGTCATACCCAGCACAGTGTGGAAATTCTTCAGAAAATGTAATGTACAGCCCAACCTGAAAGGACACACTTTTGTTTATATCATAGAAAACATGGGAGACCTCTCTGTCTGTAACACAAATGACACTAAACACTATCAAATGAGTGGTTGTGTTTGGGACTTCCTCTTGCTCACTTCCTGGGTTTCTGCTTTAATATATCATATATCGATGGGATGGGATAGCATTTCATTTAACTCTTCCACATCTACTAAAATCTGAAAAACACGTTTGTTTGGACTGTCCCTTTTTAATTTATTCCTTGTTGGTATCACAATATATGACCATTCAGCCTAGACTTGTAGATGTTATTTATGTGTATAATCGGCATAAATTAAGCTGCATTGGTTGCAGTAAGACATTGGATTACCAAGTCTTCAAACAACTTTGGTAGTGATTTTATATTCTATTTTAGGAATACTAAAACTAAATGCGCTTAGTGTGGGTGGGGATTGAGGCACAAAAGTACATTTTGTGTAATGGATACATTCCTTTTGTGGCACTTTTCTCTTAATGCAATCATAAACACTGATTTTTATTTTCTGAGGAAGGTTACCATAGAAATTTTATATTTTCGGGGGATGAAATGATCAAAAAGTTTAAAAAAAATGTTGTCTGTTCTATGTTAAAATAACTTTTATAGCAATCTGTTTCCTTGTAACCATATTTTTTCTAGAATATTCAATACATTTTAAAACACTATTTTTGGATACACTAGCTAGCAAACCAAGATATTTGAAGCTTTTTACTGTGCTTTGTGCCTCACTGTGAAAGCCCACTACATTGTAAACCCCGAACCCGAGAAACCAATAAACTGGAATAAATTGTTTAGTATCTAATGTCATTTTCCATCTGTATGATTGAGTTCTGATGGTAAATGCTGTTAAAATGTGTTCTTGTGAATAAACCAGGGGGTAATTTGGTATATTTTGGGAGTTTGGATACAAGGGAATGGTCCATGTAACCATACAGTTGATTTATCTGCCAATGGATTTTAAGATCTGTACATTCATCAGACCCGGTTCACGCTGGGGCGGCACGACTTTGGGGGCGACTCGGCAAGGTGTCCTGAAGACGACTTCAGAGGCAACTTGCAAAATGACTTCTGTATAGAAGTCAATGCAGGTCGCCCCAAAGTCGTACAAGAACCTTTTTCTAAGTCGGCGCGACTTGCGTCGCTCCTATTAGAACGGTTCTATTGCATAGAATGGGACGCGACTTGTCAGGCCAGTGTGAACCGGCTCTTGAGGTTTGAACAGCCCTGTGAGACAACATGAAGGATAATCGCTTTTTTATTGTTGCATTGGTGTCATCTCCCCATCCCAGCCTGCTGGTTGGAAAGTGAAGGAACAGCAGTTGACAGATGAGGTTCTTCTCTTTGCTCTCACTTCCTGTCTGCTTGTTGATTAATCTGTGGCTGCCCAAAGAATGCTAATGGTATTGTCAAATGCCCATGGCCCTTTCTGTTCACTGTGGTTTAATCTACCAGCCTTCTACATGGCTATTGAATCCTGTAGTGATATATGGCCTGGTAGAGCCACAACCTGTGGGGCATGTGAAGATTCTTCAGGTGACCATTGCATATCTTCTTTTGCAGGGAACTAAAAACATTTTCAAGGAAAAGTTCTGAGGGTTCTTTCATGCAAGCATTGGAAAAAGGCAGTGGTTTTCTTGTTTACTGATTCCCAGCTGCCTATCAATGCCACTGAAAATCGATAAAATAGGCAGCTGATGGAGGTGTACACAGTGCACCGTTGGCATAGCTTTGTCCTGCATTGAGGTAAAAATAGCGCTACCTGCATAGTTTAACAGGTGTTCACTTCTATTGAATGTACCAGCAGTGTACGGTAAACGTACCTATAGAGTTTATAGCGTGTTCACACTGGCAATAAAAGCAGGTGTTTGAGTTGGGTTGTTAACGCTTCTCAAACCCCTAATAAAGCAGTCTGCAATTACGGGAATATGGACAGTGGACAGAGTGATTCACATCAAAACATGAAGCATTTGTGTTGCGTCACGGCACTTCAAAAATGAAGCTACACATCAAGTTTGGAAGGAGTTGAAGCATCTAAACTCCTTTTATCCAAGTCTATTGTAAACAACGCTGTATCCTGGCCTAGGCCAAAAAGGCCCAGGCCTAGGGCAGCGTTTTGCAGGGGGGCAGCATAGAAAAAGTCCCTGCTGGCTTGCGCTACACTGTTAGTATAGCGCCAGTCTTATGCGGTAGACAGGGCTGAGAGGCAAATAAGTCTGGTGCCCCCATAAAGCGGCCACACTGCTTCTGGAGGCCGGCATTCAGCAATTGTGTGTGTGTGGGGGTGCTACTTCTAATTTTAACTGTCCTATCATCCTGGACCACAACCCTGCCTCACTGTGCTATATGTTTTCTGCTGCACCATTGGCATGGGTATATCTTCTTAGTCCTCTCCATAAAATTATCTGAAATTTCTGCTTAAAGTAGAACTAAAGGCAACACTTTTATTTTTTATTTTGGATGGAGTAAGGGAGGGTTATAGCTCTTGTCAGTTTATTTTTTTTTTACCAACCCTGTCCCAATGCAGAGATTTCCCTTCACTTCCTGCCCCATAGGCAAACAGGAAGTGAGAGGAAATCTATGCAAATTAAGGGAATCCATTGCCTCCCTCCCATGCCCAATTTGAAAATTTGAGGCTGAGTCTAAAAAGCGGAGTTCCACCCAAAAATGGAACTTCCGCTTAACCCACTCCTCACCCCCTTACATGCCACATTTGGCATGTCATTTTTTTGGGGGGGGGGGGGGGGGGCTTTAAGAGGAGTGGGACTTCTTATCCCACTTCCTCCTTCTGCCGAGGGGCTGGTAAGGCGATTGGCTTATTCGCCTTACTGCAGCCTCTCTCTGTAGGCGATCGCCTGGGACATGTCACAGGTCCCAGGCGATCGCCTGTCCAATGGGACAGCGCAGCGCCGTTTGCGCATTGCACAGTGGGTGCCCGGCCGACGCGTCGCTGGAACCATGGAGAAGGTAAGTGAATGTTTATTAAAAGCCAGCAGCTACACTTTTTGTAGCTGCTGACTTTTAATAAACATAAAAAAAGGCTGGAATACCCCTTTAAACAAAGTGGTGTGCCCTTGACAGGAAGGGGGAGGGTCATATTTAAATTAGGGGGTGCATGAGTTTAGTCAGGCCTAGGGAAGCACAAAACCTAAATACACTACTGATTGTAAAGCACTATAATTGTGCCAGCATGCGTTTTGTTACATTTTAGGCCTTGTTCACAACAACAAATGGCATCTGGGGTGCTTTTTTAACACGCGTCAAATGCTCATAGGGTATTTGGGGAGCGTTTCTTAACGCTTGTCACATGTATAGGACAACGCGCATTAAGAAATTTGTGTGTTTGTTCAACACTATATGTGTGCTAATGCATGTTAAATGTTTTACAACTTCCGTGTGAAACCTTTAAACTTAGTACTGAAACAGAAAATTAGGGGGACACCTTACCCCCATGTATGCCACACATCAATATTTAAAAAAAGTGGAATTTTTTTTTGCACTGACTCACACATGTATTCAAACAAGTAACTACCACATTGTTGAATTGCAACCTTTGCCGTGCTCTGCTTGGTCTTGTAGAACCGGTTTAGAAAGGTGAAATGTACGTTGTGTTGTCACCATACAATAGCCAGTAAACAGAGCAGCCACTTTTGTGCACAAATCGCTATACTTTAAAATGGTACACAAACTACCAGTCAGACCAGTCTATACAGAAATATTTAATACAGATTAGCCTGATGTAATTGGACACACAGTTTGTTATATTAAGAATGGTCAAGCAAAAATGTATTCAAAAATGTAAATCAGAAAATCATTGGAGTGATGGAGACGGGTCACAGCATCTTGTCAGTGTCTCCTGGTATAGAAATTACACCATTCTTGCTATAAAAGGTGTCTTTCACTATGCGGGATCTTCCATGGTTCGGAGTCTTGAATTCTTTTACTACATCACCTGGAATGGGAATGTAGAATGCCGTTTTAATGAAAAGCAATGTAAATGTTTAACTCAATAATTCCAATACGAAACATGCTGCTGCTGGCTGGACCAGAGATGGTCAAAGTTTTGTGATCCAGTAGAAGCTGCATAGCCTCATATGGTAACAATTACCTAGACCAGGGGTCTCCATACTGTGGCCCTTTGCTTGCTTTTATATGGCTCTTGGGGCATTATTCACACCCACTGTCTGCAACAGTATGGTATATACTTCCTACCACAGCTGCGGAACTAATCTTCCCATGGACACCATTGATGGGGTACTATTCCTCCCTGGGACACTGTGGGGGTTATTTACAAAAGGCAAAGTGCACATGGAAGTGCAGTCACTGTAAATCCGAGGGGTAGAGCTGAAATGCTGATTTTATCATCCAATCATGTGCAACCTAAAATGCTGATTTTATTTTTCTTGCATGTCCCCCTCGGATCTACAGCGACTGCACTTTCCACTTGTAGTTTTCACTTGTGCAAAGTGAATTTGTCTTTTGTAAAGTGGATTTGTCTTTTGTAAATAACCCCCTATATCTCCCACAGATACCAACGGGGCATTATTACTCCCCCCTAATACCAATGGTAGGGCATTGTTTAATTCCACTGGAGTCAGGACATTTTCTTCTCCCACTTGCCACCCCCTTACAGTTGGAAGTACAGTAAATTGGCCTTTTTGTTTATAAAGTTTGGAGACCCTTGACCTAGTCCGCTGAAATCAAACTGCATATGGGGTTGTATAAATAGGAGTTTTCTCACTTTGATCAGGGTTAGAAGCACAAATTCAATGCAAGCCTACAGATTCTAATTCACTTGTATGATGTACTCTGGATGACCATAGGTCTATTAAGATGCCCTGGCATTCCCAAAGCTGATCAAATGCTGCCTTTTACTGTGCTTTGCATTTATATTCATGTACTTGAATGCAAAAGACAGCATTTGCCCCAATCGATCCACTGAGGGTCCATCTCTGGGTTGGATCACAGGCTACCCCCCAAGCCCAAATTCCAGGGTGTATTACAAAATAAGAAGAGTGACCCAATTTCAATGCAAGCATTTGGGATCCACTAAAACAAGTGTACACAATTGTGCCTATATTTCTGTTATGGCATGTCAATTAATGTTAGAAAAAAATCCTGGAACAGTCTAGCCAAAATAGATATTAAAACGTTGCTAAACCTTTGTTTTTTACATTAAAATAACAAAAATGTCATATTTACCTGCTCTGTGCAGTGGTTTTACACAGAGCAGCCCAAATCCTCCTCTTCTCAGGTCCCTCACTGGCACTCCTGGCCCCTCCTTCCCGCCATGTGCCACCACAGCAAGCAGCTTGCTATGGGACATCCAAGCAGGCACACTCCCAAGCCACGGCTCTGTGTGTCCATTCCCACATGGAGCCTCAGCACTGCCCCCTCTATCTCCTAATTGGCTCACTGGCTGTGATTGGCTCCTGCTGTTGCCAAAGGCCAAATAGGAGTGCAGGTCTCCAGAGAGCCAAGGCTCTTGTGGACATTGCTGGATTGAAAGGGGGCTCAGGTAAGTATTAGGGGAGGCTGGGGGGTCTGCTGCATACCGTTTTTTACCTTCATGCATAGAATGCACGAAGATAAAAAAATTGTGCCTTTACTACCACTTTAAAGCGGATCTCCCATGCAAATAAGTTTTTTTTGGGGGGGGGGGAGTTAAATAGCCAATAGCAAGGCTTCAAAAAACTCACGTTTCTCGTGTCCAATGTCCACGCCACTCTGTTTCTGTCTGGAATATACACTTATATTCCCTTCGGTCCGCCGTTGCCATTTTAAGTGTGGGCATTATAATTCCACGAGCAGGAACTTCCTGGTTGCGCGCTCGCGTCGGCGAGCAGCGGCGTCAGCGTCTTTGTTGCTGTGACAACGGCAGACGTTACCGCCCCTGATGTTAACCCAGCCTCATAGACCAATACAGCTTAATAGAAACAACGGACTACAAGTGAATCGCGCGATCACAAGGGAGCTATGACTCAAGCTCCCAGAACACACTGCGCTGTGCAGGAAATGAGGAAATGCCCGAGAAAAACCCGAAGGCTGCAGACCGGAAGGAGCTCTATTATATCTGGTACTGTACATTTATTATTAAAAAAATATCCGTTTGGGCAATATTTAGGAGCAACTGTAATATTGAGATTATGTTGCAATTCGGGTGGAGCTCCGCTTTAAACACTATTCTGTGATCTGCCTTCCTGTTAGAGGGTTTGATTCTTCATGGTCTCACTGTATGTAGGAATGTAGCCACCCTCTTTTGCTTGCTCTCAAGTTGGATTAGGGACTATGAACTGTAGTGTGCATAGAGCAGTACACGTGACCACACCTAATGTGCTCTTCTCATTCCAAACAAATGGAAAAGAAGAAAGAAAAGTGGTGGTTTGGGAGCTCACAGAGGCAGAAAAACACAGTAAAGCCTTGTACATACGATCAGGTTTTCCGACAACAAATGTGTGATGGTGGGGTTTTGTCGGAAAATCTGACCGTTTGTATGCTTCATCTGATTTTTCGACAACAAATGTTTTGTGGCATGTTTTTAAAACTACGTATACACAAGAAAAAAATGCAAGGTACAAACACGCATGCTCAGAAGCAATGTTAACTGTAGCATTTTAGCAGAAGTTGCCCAAAGGGTGGTGTTCAGAGCAGAAAAAGCACATAGTTTCTGTTTGTTAGCCAACAAAAGTGTTGCCATTTGTATGCAGAACAAGTTCACGGCCAACACCCTTTGGACAAAATTCCACGGCTTTGTCCGACGGAACTCCGATCGTGTGTATTAAGGCTTTAGAAACAATTTAATGAAAAATAGATCACGGGGGGTCAATAGGGAGTAGTAGTAGTAGGGAGTAGTGGATGCATATGAATTTGTTTTGAAGAGTAATGATATTTAGCGTTGCTTTATGTTTATCAGACACTGGGCTGCTGGTGATGGGAGTTCAATAGGTTTACAGAAAATCTGTACTATGATAATATGGGGGCTGCCATTGCTGACCTCTTCTGATGTTGAACAATTTAGAAAATTGCCTGGCTGGCATGCTTGTCCAAAGACTTCTATAGTTTCTAATCACAGATTCAGAATCAGAATGCAGATCAGAAGCACTGACTCTAATTTACAGACTTGTTCTGAATCGACAACAAAATGTTTTTATTAATTTGGAATTGCTCTACATATTAACAGTTGCAATAATTTTTATTTTTTTTTGGTTCTTGTTTTTCTACAAAAAAACTTAAATATCCAGAACCTACCTAACCTCCAGCCGTAATCCCAAGATGACAAGATGGGATGTGGATACTTTTCCTCTGGGCCATACTGCTTTCTGTTCTTCAGATACAAGTACCTTCCCTTGCCCTCCTTGGAGAAGCCATCATATAAGACTTTGGAGGAGTGAAGATTGACAGGTCTCATCTCAGACAGGTTCAGGATGTCCAGCCGGTCGTGGTCTGGTTCTTCCACCCTGCTCACTAGGGGTTGGGGAGTATTGATAAGAGGCGGTAAGGTGGTCACAGGCTGGGGGATGAAAATCTCTCTCTTTTTTCTGGTGGTCTGCATTTTTGGTTCATTAGGATGTTCCTTGTTGTGGTTGAGCTTCCAAGTCATCCTAGTGAGAGTTTCCTTCTCAATGAGCTCTTTCCAGCAATTCTGGTTTCTGGTTGTCAGCAGATCTCTCATGGTGGATGGAAGGGGTTATGCAATCAGGTTCTTACTGGGGGGAAAAGGAGAAGATCCAAAAGAAGGAGATTACCTGCAGTCAGGCCAGTGAAATGTGATCAGTAGCTCCTGTTTGGAGTTTATTGACATCTCCTGGGAGACTGCGGTGTGAACAGAATGGGCAAGGAGGAGCTGGATAGACAAACACTGACACGGCAACTCTACAAAACGTGTCATGAATTAATTACAAGGCACGGCACTGTCAGATCATTGTGAAGGGAAACAACTGTGGCACTCAAAGACAGTATTTACACATACATTGATGATTTCCTACACTTAATTAGAACACTTAACCACTTGCTTACTGGGCACATATACCCCCCTTCCTGCCCAGGCAAAATTTTAGCTTTCAGCACTATCACGCTTTGAATGACAATTGCGCGGTCGTGCGACGTGGCTCCCAAACAAAATTGACATCCTTTTTTCCCCACAACTAGAGCTTTCTTTTGTTATTTGATCACCTCTGCGGTTTTTATTTGTTGCGCTATAAACAAAAATAGAGTGACAATTTTGAAAAAAACATAAATATAACAAATATCCAATAAAAAATAAAAAAATTCTCAGTTTAGGCCGATACGTATTCTTCTACATATTTTTTGTAAAAATAAAAATCGCAATAAGCGTATAGTGATTGGTTTGCACAAACGTTATAGCGCCTACAAAATAGGGGATAGAATTATGACTTTTTTTTTGTCATATTATGGCGGACACATCGGACACTTTTGACACATTTTTGGGACCATTCACATTTATATAGCGAACAGTGCTATAAATATGCACTGATTACTGTATAAATGTGACTGGCAGGGAAAGAGTTAACACTAGGGGTCGAGGAAGGGGTTAATGTGTGCCCTGCTAGGTGATTCTTACTGTGGGGGGAGGGGACTGACTGGGGGAGGTGACCAATGGTTATCCCTATATACAAGGGACACACCATCGGTCTCCTCTCCCTGACAGGACGTTTACACACAGAGATCCATGTCCCTGTCTCTGTAACTGCCGATCGCGGGTGCCTGGCTGACATCGTGGCCGCCAGGCACGCACATCGGCATCCTTGAATGATGCGGCAGGTGTGCATCGCCCCCCAGTGGCTGGAGGCGGCATTTTAGAGCCACATTGTGGCGGGTGAGAAGTGGTTAAGGAATGTTTAGTAACGGGCCATAAATGGGACAGAAAATAGGCCCAGGCATTTTAGATTGAGCAGCCCTTTATTTTTTACTGTGAGAAGGGGACCAAGACCCCTGCAGGCTTATTGAAGGGCAGCAGAACATCACAGCACCAGAGAAGAAGAATAAAGACCATATCTGGCTATGCCCATAATGTATCCAATGCGTGTTGCGTATCCTGATGCATTTTTATTTCTCCGACAACTTGCCTAGGCTACCAGCCTACTATCCCTCCCCGAACGTGGCATCCTCTACTGAGCACCGGTATCTCTACAAAGGGATAAGTTCCCATATAAACCTCTCAGATGTAAGGATGTGACTGTTAGATCGCAAGGGTTCATGCTGAGGCTTATAGTCCTTCAGTAGTTGGGGGGGCATGTCCTCTGATCTGAGGATTTTATGCTGGGACTTGTATTGTGGGAGTGGGGGTGTCATGTCCTCGGCTCTGATGATTTAATGGTGGGACTTGTAGTCCTTCACTTTTGGGGATCCCCCAAAAGTGAAGGACTACAAGTCCCAGCATGAACCCCTGAGATCTAAGGATGTGACCTCCTCCTCCCCTTTCTATTCCTCCGAGGGGGTCATCTAGCTTAGCTCTATCTCTGCATCTCTGCCCAGTGTTCTGTCGAGAAGTGCCGGCTATCGAAAAGTGGAACTGCGCATGTTCCGCACAGAGCTGCAGCACAGCTGAGTTGACTCTGAGCTGTTGTCTCGCATTGCCAAAGCATGTGGATAAGTACATAAAGGGGCCAATTTTTAAATGATGGGTAGTGGTGGGGGGTGGAATTTTTATCGATGGCCAAACAAAGCTGCAGATAAAGATTTATTTTGCATATTTGTTTGCCCATCAATAAAAATTGTGCCCCCACCACTGCCTATTTGTGTTGGCTTATGCGGCTGTCAGTTCATTCTGCCGGCTGGCAGTTGCATAAACCAACTGTAAAAAAAAAGTCCTGCTCCTTGGATATATATATATATCCTGCAAGAGACAGCCCACATACATATATATACTGTGTGTGTGTGTGTGTGTGTGTGTGTGTGTGTGTATATATATATATACAGGGCCGCCATCAGGGGGGTACAGGCAGTATACCTGTAAGGGACCCGGATGGGAATCCCCTAAAAAAAGGGGGGTCCATTGGTCCCCAGAGGCCACCAGGGACCCAGATGGCAACCCCCTCTTTTTTTATTTCTTTTTTATAAAAAATATTTTTTTTAATATATTTTTATTTTTTATTAAAGGGTCCATTTTTTTTATTTTATTTGTTTTTAAAGGTCCGGAGGTCCCCAGGGGCCCCAGATGGCCACCCTCCTTTTTTTATTTATTTTTTTATTAAAAAAATATATATTTTTTAATATATTTTTATTTTATTTTTTTATTAAAGAGACATTTTTTTTTAGGGGTCTGGAGGTCCCCAGGGGCCCGGAGATCCCCAGGGCCGCAGATGATTTTATATATTTTTTTATTTCTTTATTTATATATATATATAATTATTATTATTAAAGGGCCCAGAGGGCCCCCAGATGACAACCCTTTTATATAAAAATGTTTTACATTTTTTTTAAATATACATATATTATTTTTTTTATTAAGGGGCTCAGAGATCCCCAGGGCCCCATGTGTCAACCCCCCCTTTTTTTATAAATGTTTACATTTTTTTTTTTTTTTATTAAAGGGCCCTGAAAGGCAACCCCTTGTTTTTTTTTTTTTTATAAATGATTATTTCTTATATATAAATTAATTTTCTTATTAAAGGGCCCAGAGGTCCCAGATGGAAAGCCCCCTTTTTTTGTAATTTATTTTTCTAAAAAAATAATGATTAAAGGGCCCGAGGGTACCCAGGACCCCAGATAGCAACCACCCTTTTTTGTCTTTATTTTTTTTATATTTTTTTTTATTTTTTAATATATATTTTTCTTTATTTCTTAATTTTGTAAAGGGCCCCCTGCTTCTCAATTCGCAGCACCCCCCCCCCCCCCCCCAGTTCTCTGCTCCAGGGGGCCCATGCCTGAAGCTGTGTAAGGGGCTCCAAAATTCCTGATGGCGGCCCTGTATATATATATATATATATATATATATATATATATATACACACAGACAGCCTACATATATATTTACTGGCAGCAGCATTAATAGACACATACCTAAAAAGCAAGACAATAATGACAAACAATTACCGAAAACAGTCTTGGTCTGGCAGTCAGAAGTCCTAGGACAGGACACCACTCCACACCACACGGCAACTCTTCCTCACAAAAGGAACATCCGCTCTTCTACAAGGAGAGGCGGGGGGCAGCTGATATCACTCCACCCTCCCCTCTCTTAAGGCTGCAGCCGGTACTATAGGAGCTGTGTCGGCTTATGTGGCTTTCAGCTCACTCCACCTGCTGGCAGTTGAATAAACCAACTGTAAAAAAAAAAAACCCTGACAAGCTTCTACTCCCACTTTATCAACAGGAAAAAGGGTAGATAGCGCAAAAGATTATTCTGGCATAGTCTAATAAAGTCCAATATAGTAAGCAGGGCTGGCGGTACAGTCAATATAAATAAGCATTAGCGGCAGCTACCATAGAAGCAGAAGCAGGCTCTGGAAGATAAAATGGATAAAGGAAGGTGCGCTAACCTAAGTGCAGTATTAAAAATGTTTATTTTAGCAGCAACAGCATTAAAACAACCAAATAGCTACTCACAAAGTGGTGGTAATGATAAGCATATATAAGTGGATGGGTGGTCCGGTGTCACAAGGCCGTATCTAAGATGGTGTGGGCTGTATGTGTTGTGAGCAGGAGTGTCAGGAAGCCCACTAACACACAGCTCATTTCTCTAACTGCAAAGTAGATAGTGTCCTGACACTCCTGCTTGCCCCCTCCCCCCTCAAGAGGCTTTCTCCACACCAGGGAGAAAGCCTTGCATTGCGGTGTGTAGTTAGACAGAAGAACAGGAAGTGAGCATTTCTCAGCAGAAATTAGGACATTTAAAAGCAAAATCGGAGGATGAGGTAAGTGAAGGAGGACTGCACTAAGGTAAAGGAAGCTATTTGGGGGGAAAAAAAAATTCTTTACAACCCCTTTAATTAAATAACCACAACAGGCTCTTCTGGGATGTCCGGTAGAGGGTACACCTAAACAGGCAGGGAACATTGTAGCCTTTATTTTCACAGCAGCCAGAATAGCCACACCCACGTTCCCATTCGATCTGGTGGAAAAGTGGATCATGGTAAATGAATGCCTCTCATGCCGCGTACACACAAAAAATTTTCAGCATGAAAAAAACTTTGGGCCAGATTCAGATACAATTAATTTTGCGCTGCGTAATCGAAATACTCTACGCTGCCGTATTTTACCAGGTTCTACATCGAATTCTGGTAGATTTTTGCCCGTACGCTACGGCGGCGTAGTCTATTTCTCGCCGCGTAATCGAAAAACGCAATTGGGGGGCGTGAAGCATTTAAATTAAGCGCGTCCCCGCGCATTGCGCGAAATCACAACGTTACATCATTCGTTGTTTGAATAGCGTCGTTTACGGACATTCCTATTCCCTGACGTTTTACGTCAAAAATAATAAAAGACGTCGGAAAACGTTGAAATTCGATGCGGGAACAACGGCCATACTTAACATGGGCTGTCTAATATTAGACCAGCAAAAAGCTGGTATAACTTTACGAGGCAAAAAGATGACTAAAGATGCCGTAAGAGATTGCGATTGACGTTCGTAACTTCGTGGAACGTCGGCAAAAGCTCATTAGCATACCCTGACGCGGAAAACTACGGGAAGTCCACCCAGTGGCCGCAATTTTATTGCACGTAATCCAGTCGAATTGAAGCCCGCAGCCAGCTATTCATGGTTTGAGGTTTCCGACTAGCTAAAAAACGCGCGTAATTTGAAATTTCTCCAGTCTAACACCAGTTAGACAGGAGTTACGGCTCTCTGAATCTGGCCCTTTGTTTTTCCAACTTCATCATTAAAAACGTTGTCCACACACCATTGTTTTAAAAAAATGCTCTAGCAAAGCGCGGTGATGTACAACACGTACGACGGCACTCTAAAGGGGAAGTTCCATTCGCCTTGGGGCTGCTTTAGCTGAATTCTTGTTAGTAAAAGACGATTTGCGCTTTTTTGTCTGTTACAGCGTGATGAATGTGCTTTCTCCATTATGAACGGTAGTTTTACCAGAACGAGCGCTCCCGTCTCATAGCTTGCTTCTGAGCATGCGCGGGTTTAAAACGTCGTTTTAGCCCACACATGATAATTTTTTACAACCCGAAAAACGACATTGTTTAAGAACATGAAAAACGATGTGAAGCCCACACGCGATCATTTTGAAAAATGATCGGACGTACGCGGCATCAGAGATCTTACAGAACAAACGGATCCTATTTGACAAGATTTGGTAACCCTGGGTTAAATACTTGTCTGTGAGATCTCCTGTGAGACATCAGGGATTAACCAAATTTTAGGGAGTGCACTCCCCTCTTTGAAATTCCTTTCTTATTACTTCTATTCCTTTCCTTTTTATTCTGGAATTGACTGTGGTCTTCATAATTTCCTTCTAGACTACAGAAATGTTGACTGGTTGTGTTAGCATTTTGTTCTTTTTGGAATTTTAGTACCACGACACCCGATGTGCAGGCCGGAAGTAAATAATTAACTTTTCTGTAAAGATCACATTGTATAATTATAATAAAGGATCACTAAAGGAAAAAAAAATAAGCTAAATAGCTTTCTTTACCTTACTGCAGTACTGGTTTCATGTCCTTATTGTTCATTTTTGCTTTGAAGTTGCTGTAATCCTGCTCTGCTCTCCACACTTCCTGCTTGTCTGTTTCCTTATAACCACAGTGCTGGGAGCTTTCTCACGGTGGTCTAAGCTGTCATTACTGTGTGTCTAAAACTTCCCAGAACCAATCGGATTCATTTTAAAAACAAAACACTGCCCTGGATTTGTTTGTTTTTGTTCTGTGTGTCTATTTCTACTTCACAGAAACATGAAGCCAGTTCAAAAGTGAAACTAACCTGCAGGCACATTATATGATTGATTTTTATCTATTTTTAATCATTTTGAAAAGGAATCGGTTAACTTTTATGTCTCTATACTCTGTAAACAGTAATCTCAGCAACATTTTTTTTTTCCTTTAGTGACCCTTTTAGGTATGGCAAGCAGTTTACTCCAAAATGTCAAAAATGTTTTGCAATTTTCAATAAAAATCATTGAAACACAAAAATAAAGTTTTGACTTTTTAAGGCCTTATGTACACAGGTGACTGGGGCTGCAAAATTTAAAATGTGGGCATATTACTACCGTAAGAGCCACAAGTGCTACATACAGCCACCCATAGAAATCAATAGCTGTATGTGGGTGTAGACCAGTACTTGGATAAACATGCATGCATACACATCTATGACAGTCTACGTCCAGGGTGTTATGTCCATACACAGGTGTGTGTTTTTGCAAGTAGTGACATATACTGATTCACAACGGCATACAGCCATTCATTTCTTTGGGCAGCGGTACACAGCACTTGTGGCTCCTAGGTAGGATTTTTTTTTCTAATTTTCTATTGTATGTCCAAAGGCACCTGTGTCCATGTGGCCTTATTAATCAACTTAAATCATTATAAAATACATTCTAAAGTTCATTTTCTCATTGATGTTATGAATTACATGCACGTGTATAGCCTTGGAGCAGCTGTCTTCGAGGCTGGGACATATTTTTTTAATTCTTTATTTAAGTTTTTGCAGTCAAACAGCAGTAGTGGGACATATATCCCAAAAATTACAGAATTACATATAGTAGTGAGTCATACGTGTGATATATCCTGATATGCATAACATCATATGTGCATAGATAAAATACCGATAGAAGACATAAGATGATCTCACAGGATATGTCTGGCTAGTATTGGTAAATATTCCACTCCCCTCTGATATAAGTATTGAAAACACTCCCTTTGTCCACACGAGCATGACTGAAAAAAATATTATAGGTGTCCAAGTAGACAAAAAATAAGTGAGCGTAGCGACTAAAGAGGGAAAAAGAGGAAATGGAGAAAACAGGGAACCCCCTAAAAAAAAAAAACTTAAAGTGGATGTCACAATGTAGAGTATAAGATTTCCTATCATCTGTGCCCAGTCTTGCCACACAGAGTTAGAGGAGTTCCACCCAAATTTGGAACTTCCTCTTGTTCCACTCCTCACCCCCTTACATGCCACATTTGGCATGTAATTTTTTGGGGGGGGAGTGGGGGCTTCAGTAGGAGTGGGACTTCCTGTCCCACTTCCTACTTCCGCCGAGGGGCTGGTTAGGCGATTAAGCCTTAATCGCCTACACCAGCCTCTCCCTGTAGGCGATCACATGGGACACTGACAGGTCCCATGCGATCGCCTCTCCAATCAGAGGCGACCCGCGCGCGCATGCGCAGTGCGGCTCGCGCATGCGCAGTGGGTGCCCGGCCGTGAAGCCGAAGGCTGTCACGGCTGGGTGCCCACAGTCGGGATGGAGACGCCGGCCGGGGAGGGGGGGAGAGGAGCGGAGCCCCGGTCGGCGCGTCGCTGGAACGCAGGAGCAGGTAAGTGAGTGTTTATTAAAAGCTAGCAGCTACACTTTTTGTAGCTGCTGACTTTTAATAAACACATTTTTTGGCTGGAACACCCCTTTAAAGCAGATCTGATCAATACTCTTTTATTGTTCAGTGAAAATTAACAGAATTCCAGATAAAAACCTGTCTAAATAAAAAGTCAGTTTTCTCTCTTCTTGCTTTGAGTGACAGGTTATTTACATATCTAGCTTGGACATGTTTATCATAACATGAGGTGATTCACAGTATAACAAGTGAGAAATCCACCCCTCCCCCACATAACACATCCTGGTAATATACAATGAACTTTGGATCACCTCATATTATTATAAACATACCATAAGATAAACATGTCCAAGCTAGATATGTAAATAACCTGTCACTCAAAGCAAGAAAAGAGAAAACTGACTTTTTATTTAGGCAGGTTTTTATCTGGAATTCTGTTAATTTTCACTGAACAATAAAAGAGGATTGATCAGCGCTGGATTAACTCTGTGTGGCAAGACTGGGCACAGATGATAGGAAATCTTATACTCTACATTGTGACATCCACTTTAAGTTCTTTTTTTTTTTTTTTTTTTTTTTTTAGGGGGTTCCCTGGTTTCCCCATTTCCTCTTTTGTCTACTTGGACACCTATAATATTTTTTTCAGTCATGCTCGTGTGGACAAAGGGAGTGTTTTCAATACTTTTTGAGTTTACATCCACTTTAAAAGGGGGCAAGGGGAAGCTGCACAAGGCTCCCAACCAAGCGCACATGAGAAGCCATATTTTTAGGCTGAGGGATATTTGTGAAAGAGTCAGCTCATTAGTTTCTCAGGTATATCCTTTATTCACCATAATAAACTCTTTGTATAAAAGATAAGAATTGTATTTATGATTTTTTTTTCCTTGTTATCGACTATTCAAAAATAGAACACAGTTTATCAGTTCTTTTGGTCCCAGTTCTATTATTCACACACTCAGTAATGGTCAAAGATAAAATCAAAACCCTGGAGCCCCATTGTAATCAGCCTAAAACTTGCCCTTATGCCACGTACACACGGTCGGAATTAACGATCAAAAAAGTCAGACAGAATTTTTTCATCGGATATTCCGACCGAGTGTATGCCCCATTGGACTTTTTCCGTTGGAAATTCCGACAGACTTAGAAAGAGAACATGTTCTCTTTTTTTTTCAACGGAAAGAATTTCTATTGGAAATTCCGTTGGTCTGTATGGAATTCCGACGGAGAAAAAAAACACGCATGTTTAGAAACAATTTGACGCATGCTTGGAAGTATTGAATTTAATTTTTCTAGCCTCGTCATAGTGTTGCACATCACTGTGTTTTTGACGGTCGGAATTTGGCGTGTCCGTGTGTATGCAAGACAGCTTGAGCGGAATTCCGTAGGAAAAACTGGTCGTGTGTACGAGGCATTAGACAAACTTTTAAAATCAGTGTATATTGTTATTCATTATATGTCTGGACTATATATTGATACAAATCTGGGCCTAACGTCAAGCACTTAGTGTAAAATATATAAACGTCTTCCTCCAAGCGTAAAATACATCATCTTCTTCCATCTCTTCTTCTAGATGTTTTACGGGCAAAATTATTAGACTCTTTCAGCTGGAACTCCACAGGATAGTGATCACTGACCTCCAGGGCCTGCAGAAAGGACACAAGGACGAGTATATGTCATCTCATCATCAGTGTGAGACTACAGTGTTCATTATCAGTAAGTGTGGATGTTATTAGTCTGCAGCCCATCACCAGCCTACCTGTTCTTCTGTTAGCCTGTACGCCCGCATGAAATCAAACACAGTTGCAGAGTCTGGTATCACAGAGCTGATCAGATCGTTACCATGCAGAACAATCCTGAAATTATTAATCACAAGGGGAGGGATAATTCGACTCCTTGAGATAACACAGGATACAAGTCCAATCTGAATATCTCACAAGATCAATAAATATTATTTTGCATTTAAATACAAGATATAATTAAATATTTTTAACAGTCTATAACAATTATATTTAACAGACCAAAGTACCATATAAGAGACGTTATCTGTTAGGCTGTCTATAAATTTAATTTGATTGGTTCAGTAGGAAGCAGACAAATTTCCATGCACCTATGGCCCTTACCCACTCAACAGAAGTCAACTTCTGCCAAAAATGACTGTTGCTAAATTTTTTACTTAATCAGCGGCTGCAGTCAAATGGCACAGTGAGAGGTTTCTATCCATTTTACTTTTGTGGATGAGAGAATCAGTTTTTTTTCTTTTCCATCAGCCTGCTGGCTAATCAATAAATATTATCCATCTATGGCCAGCCTCAAGCCCTGTACACACGATCGGTCAAATCGATGAGAACGGTCTGATGGATTTTTACATCGGTTAACCGATGAAGCTAACTGATGGTCCATCGTGCCTACACACCACTGGTTAAAAAAAACGATTGTGTCAGAACGCGGTGATGTAAAATACAACGATGTGCTGAAAAAAATGAAGTTTAATGCTTACAAGCATGCGTCGACTTGATTCTGAGGATGCCTGGATTTTTAACCGATGGTCGTGCCTACTAACAATCGTTTTTTTCTATCGGTTAGGTATCTATCGGTTAAATTTAAAACAAGTTTGCTTTTTTTTAACCGATAGGGCCCACACCCGATCGGTTTGTTCTGATGAAAACGGTTCATCAGACCATTCTCATCGGTTTGACTGATCGTGTGTACGCGGCCTTAGGGTTAATATACACATTAAATACAGTCATATAAAGAATGATTCAAGGGAAATGACATTCCAAGGACCAAACTTTGAAAAAAATATATAATATACAAATAAATTACATTTACTTCTAGAAGAGGTTTCAGTGTTGCACATGCTTAAGAAGTTTCCTACAGTGTTTCGATATAGGCTTATAAATTCCTCCTTATAGTGGACCGAACATTAAATACTGATCACTGAACTCATCTTCATCAGATCATATGACCAAACATGTAGGAACTTCACCACACTCCATTCCTCCAGTCATCTGTTGGATCACTGGGTCCAATGCCTGAATAGTAGGGTGGCCAGACATCCCCGGGTTTCTGGGGACAGTCTCCGGATTGAGGACAGGGGCAATTTCAAAGACAGTCAGTGCAGAATATTAAAAAAAAAATATATATATATAATTCTGAATTACACCCACCCCCTTGCTGCGCTGTTCCTACTAGCTTAGGGGGTGTATTTTTTCCATTATCTGTGCCCCTTTCTGATGATCATGTGCTGGTCGGAACGGAGGGAATATTTCTTCAGTTTCGGGTGCATGTTCTTCTGCCTTGGCTCAAGTCCCGGCCAGCCGCCTGCCTATCTCCTTGCCTTCCCTGCAGAGTAATCTTCCTCGGCTCCCCACCCAGTAGTAGGCAGGGCCCAGAGAGTGAGACTTGACAGGCTGTGAGGTGGGTGGGGACAGGCAGAGGGTCGGTGATTGACGCTATTACTACATCCAAAAAATAAATGCACCCAGATTTTATTTAAAAAATCTGGTCACCTTACTATATAGCCCCCCCTCCCTACTCCGCATTGGTTACTTTGACTACTACAGTCATAAAGCCACAGGAAGTGAGCTCATACATGACCAAGCGGTGTGAAATTTCCTGGGGCTTGCAGTCTAAGCACCAGCTGGTTTTCACCAGAGATCCTGATGGTGGAAATGGATTTTGCTGTGTGCTGGTACTAGGTCATGACCTTTAGGTTCACCCTGCTTGAGGGGCAGAGACTAGCTGTGAATAGCTGCTTCCCCCAGAGACAAATCACACTGGTGTTTTTGCTTGTTAAAAGATTACTTCACATCTCTTCCTTTGAGTTACCTGTCATAGGCACAGCTAGTCTTGCTTCTGACTGTTGTATCCGTTTTATCTCCAAGTAACCAGACAAACTCAGGATTGGTCCTCAGGCGGATGTTTTTCCAATACTTCTTGGGAACATAACTGCAGCCGGCATTGAAATCTCCAATGAAGATGATGTTCTGCAGAATAGATAAGGCTGTAACATACATTTATATGTGTACAAAGGGGAGATTGTTGGTTGTAGAAATAAATGCGTCATTAAAGCATCATTAAAGCAGAACTAAACTTATTTAATTTACTGTTTCCCCCAAAAAGTTACATTTAAGGCATGCTGTGAATGAGACCTGTCACAGTCGCTTGCGCTGACTACAGAACTGTCAAGCCATCAAATGGCTGGTGTCGCAACTGAGCACATGTGCAGCACCATGGCAAATGCAGATCAAACAGAGGTTAAGATGGCATCTTCCTTGGCTTTAAAGGGGTTGTAAACGTTTTTTTCACCTTAATGTATCATATGCATTAAGGTGAAAAAACACCTTGCTGTGTCTGGCCCCCCAGCCCCAGCCCCCCCCCCCCATTTTACTTACCTGAGCCCCGAATTTCCGTGGGCACGTCCCCACCATCATTCTCTCCGTGCTTGGAGTCCCGGCTTTGATTGTATAGATTGATAACAGTGCAGCCATTGGCTCCCGCTGCTGTCAATCAAATCCAATGACGTGGATGACAGGGGGTTGGGCCGAGTCATACACTCGGCGTCTATGGACGTCAACTGTATGACACGGGAGCGCACCCGCAAGGTAACCCGCTCAGGAGAGAGCTTCCCAGAGGGGGTTATCTAATGTGGAGAGGAGCCGCGAGAACCGCCGTGGGACCCCAGAACAGGTGGATCGGGACCACTCTGCAAAACGAACTGCACAATGCTGGCAAGAATGACATGTTTGTTATTTTTTTTTTATTTTTTTAAACTGGAACCTTAAGTGTCACTTTAACGATAGGCGGGTTTAGATCTGATGTAAGTACCTGTGCCTACTATTAAATTTTCAGAACAAAATATGTGTGCACCATTTAAAATAGGTGTGGTTTCAAGAGAACCAGTAAGCAATCTAAAAATTCAGAGCCACGTTTACTGGCACAGGTATTGTGCTGGCAGTTCCACAGTCACTGCTGCCAATGTAACATCTGCGCAGGTGTAGGTACACGGTCCTGAACCCACCCAAAGGATGCTACTATTGTATTCAATGTGAGACACGGAGCCTTCCATGCTTCTAGACATAAGGGTAGATGGAAACCCATACAAATGTTGTATATACAAGTTTTTATTCTTTTGAATTACCAAGAAAAGCTGAAGTAATATGTTGTTCATTAGTGAAGCAGGAATGGTCCCGACTAACCTCTGTGTTCCATTTCTGTCGGACTTCGAGATAAACATCATAGAGTTCATCAATCTCACGAACGGCGTCCTCAGGCACTGTGTGCTGGGGGATGATGACAAAGTCTTTTACTTCTTGTATATGGAAGAGAAGAGGGAAAAACACAGAGAACTGAGACATTGCAGATATATTGTGGCTGTGGGGCACAGATATGTCCAGTGGTATTATTCATGCTTTCATATATTCAGTATTTGCTTGTACCTCATTAGACTTTCCAATAAAAAAAGGTCAGACTTGCTATAATATAAGGAACATAAATGGTAATTGTGCCTATGCAGTAACCTAAAAATATATAATGTGTCTTGAATTTCTTTTAAAACATAGCAGTGCATTTCTTGTTGTTTGATTGTGCTTAAAGTAGAACTTCATATAAAACAGAAAGTTCTGCTTCCCCCCATCTGCTATATTTGGATGTCTTGTTTTTATCAGCAAAACGGTACCTTGATTTGACAGGTACCCACTCACTTCCGCACAGATTGCCTAAAGTTCGCCCCCTCTGTCTACATGCTCCTGGGACATGTCACATCCACCAGGAGGCTGTGGGTTTATTCACAAAGCACAGCGTGACATGTGCATGCGCCGTGGGGAGGGGCAGCAGGCCGTGTGCCAGTAAGGAGTCATAGTCAGCTTCCCACACTCATAATGGCGATACTGGGGATCTGAAGACTAGTGAAGAAGCGGCCTGGGTGGTGACAGTGCTGGATCCCTAGACAGGTAAGCACCTGTATATTAAAAGTCAGTAGCTACAGTATTTGTAGCTGCCGAGTTTGTTTTCCTGGAAACGGCTGGAGTTCCTTTTTTAGCGCTTGTGCCAAATTATGTAGGCAAGTTTGGTTACCCTTCTCACCTGTAGGTGGTTCAGTGCCATAATTACATGGGAAGGAGAGTCTCATAAGGGAGTAGATCCCTTAGTGACTCTCTACAGTGCCTCGAAAAGGGCAGTGGCTGATTAGACACTGAACTCTCAAGAAACTTTGTGGCCATCTTGGGTGAGCAAACCTTTTAAATAAGGGAACCCACCTCATTTTGGTGTGTTTCTGGCAAGTGTACGGTCAAGGACAGGAACTTGGTTATAAGGGAGAGTATTAAGCATAGGGAGAGGTTCCTGTGGAGGAGGAATGGCTCACTGCAGGTTTCTTCATCGTTTCCTACACTGCAGTGCTTGAAACAGAGCTGTGTAGCCAGTGCAAACTGTAGAATTATCATGTAGAATGTAGAACTACATTATATGAAGGAACGCTACCCTTGTTAACTGAAGTCATCCTCTGGTAACCCATTTGGTGAATATTGAGACTGCACTACTCTGCATCACTGTAGACATACTGTATATGAGCCAAAGACTGGCTTATCTATTTAGACAAAAAATCTGCCAAAGAGTCATATAAAGCAGTGGTCATCAACCCTGTCCTCAGGGCCCACTAACAGGCCAGGTTTGCAAGATAACTGAAATACATCACAGGTGATATCATTTGCTGCTCAATGATTGCAGTATTCTAGTCTGCATCTCCCCAAGGTAATACATAAAATCTGGCCTTTTAGTGGGCCCTGCGAACAGGGTTGATGACCACTGATATAAAGGATATTCATAGTGTAAGAGTGGCTTCTCCCAACTAAGGTACCTAACTTAGGCCCCACCTAAAAATATGCACAGCCAAATGCCCAGAATCGGGGACTGGCCCTGGAAACTGGGGATTGCTGACAACTATGGGGCCCCAGGAAAAAGTAAGTTTTATTAATACATTTTGAAAATGTTTTTACATTTTTACATAAATGTATTGCATTTTAAGGGTTGATGGTGGTGGTGAAAACATATCAGTTGAACATTTTCTATTTCCTAAAAGAATATATAAGTTTTGGATTTTGCTCTCGCTTTCTGCCCCAAAGACAATGATCACCAGGAAAAAAAAAGAATGCAGAAATGTAGACAGCAATAAAAACCCAACATGAGTTCTAAGGCCGCGTACACACGATCGAACATGTCTGCTGAAACTGGTCCGCAGACCAGTTTCAGCGGACATGTTCGATGGTGTGTACGGCCTATCGGACCGTTTTCCAGCGGACAAAATTTTTAAAACATGCTTTGAAACCTGTCCGCTGGAAACCTGTCCTTAGGACAGGTTCGATGGTTAGTACACAAAATCATCGGAACAAAATCCTGCGCATGCTCAGAATCAAGTCGACGCATGCTTGGAAGCATTGAACTTTTTTTTCATCACGTCGTTGTGTTCTACGTCACCGCGTTCTGGTCCGAGGGGATTTTGGTTCGATGGTGTGTACGCACATCAGACCAACAGACCACTTCAGCGTGGTCCGATGAAAACGGACATGTTTCATGGGACATGTCTGATCGTGTGTACGCGGCCTAACCCTTTTTTAGTTTATCAAACAAAAATAGGAATGTAAATGAGGTCTCTGTATGTAGTGACCCATAACAGTAATTTTAATAACCATTTGTGAATAAAAAAGGGGAAAGCAAATGATATTTGTCCCTGAGATATTACCTGTATTCAGGGATTTAAACCAGACAATAAATGGTTCTCTTGAAAAGACGTCCACATCTCCATCCTGCTGGTCTTTATACTGATAAAAGTCTGTCACTGTCACTACTTTCTTCCTGCAATGACAATATATACAATGACATCAGTGCGGAGTGACATGTTGTTCAACAAAATTCAGCCTAATCATACCATCTGCCTTCATCCAAGTATCTGAAAGAAGTACTGTCTGAGTTGCCAAATAGTTACTATTTTATCCTGGCAGCATTGGGTTCCTTGGTTCAGACACAGAATATAGACATTGCATGTTCTTCATGTGTTTGCATGAGTTTTTGTTTACCTTTTCACAATTCAAAAATGTTCTAGTAAGCTAAATGCTTACATTCCAAACTGGCCTAACTACATATGTGTAAATATAGGGGGCCTGTGGTGATGGGCTTTTGTTAATTTCAATCAAGTTTGCATTTCCATACAAGTCTATAGGAATGATCTCAGAAGCATGTCAAACTGATGCCATCAGCACAAGCCCAAAGGCCACTGACACATGTCCAAACTCCATCAACACAAGTCCAAAGCCCATCAACACAAGTCTAAAGTCCATCAACACAAGTCTAAAGTCCATCAACGCAAGTCTAAAGTCCATCAACGCAAGTCTAAAGTCCATCAACGCAAGTCTAAAGTCCATCAACGCAAGTCTAAAGTCCATCAACGCAAGTCCAAAGTCCATCAACGCAAGTCCAAAATCCATCAACGCAAGTCAAAGGTTCATCAACGCAAGTCCATCAACACAAGTCCAAAGTCCATCAACGCAAGTCCAAAGTCCATCAACACAAGTCTAAAGTCCATCAACACAAGTCCAAAGTCCATCAACACAAGTCCAAAGTCCATCAACGCAAGTCAAAGGTTCATCAACGCAAGTCCATCAACGCATGTCCAAAGTCCTTTAATGCAAGTCCAAAGTCCTTCAATGCAAGTCCAATGTCCTGCAACGCAAGTCCAAAGTCCATCAACACAAGTCCAAAACCAAGGCCCAGTGGCACAAGTCCAAACCCATTGATAAAAGTCCAAAGCCCATCGGCACTGGTCCATAGACCCTGTTTACACCTGTTTTGCTGTTTGAATTGCGATCTGCATTCAAATCATTCTTGAGCAAACAATAGAGGAAGTGTTTTATCGTGGTGAGGAAGTGTTGTATTGCCTCCTCGATGCTTGTTATAACCCCCTAAATATTTGAAATGGGAAAAAAGACCCTCTTATGGGATTTTAAAGGCAACCAAAAAAGAAAAAAGCATAATTATTTATATATAAAACCACTTTTTATTACAAAACTCTAAAAAGACATAGCCTTGTTAAAAACACACGTGGCCATATTATGCAGTTGATACTTTGGCAATGTTACATATCTCTTTGAAGGATTTGATGGTCGGCCACTTACCTATATATAAAGGCGTATTGCTCTTTGGACATACTGCGACCAAGTCTCTCGCTAATGATCAAGTTGAATTCATTCACTTTTTTTAAGCTAAAATTCCAAGTAAAAAAGTAAAAGTATTAATAGTAACCACACATAGTTCCTATGTTAACACTAATTTATGGACTAAACAAATATTCAAAATAAAAGAGGCATGTGTACTCTGGTTTGAATCTTGGTCTTTGAATCGTAGTCTCCTTTGTGTATTTCTTACAGATCTGTGCAGTAATTGAACATGAATCAACTCCTGCACTTTGCCTCTATGGAGGGTTTCCTGTAATAAAGACCGGTCACTGCTGCTCTCACTCCTTGAGCAAGGTGACTGGTCTTGTCTCTGCCCTCCCCCCCTTAGTTTTCTCCAGGCAGCCTGTAGTGGGTGGATTTGTTGAGCCCCCTTCCGTAGTTCTGCTTTCAGCATAGACTATTGATGTGAATTACATTGCATTATACATATGTAGCGCCTGTGTACTTTATGGTACTGGTGCTAGTTAAATTTAAGGGTAGATCAGGGTGTAGTTAAAGAGAAATCTCTCTGAAGCCCCGTACACACGGCCATGGTTCTCGGCAGAATGCGGCTCCCAGCGAGGTTCTCGCTGGTTTCTGCCGAGAACCTCGGCCGTGTGTACGGGGCTTCAGAGAGATTTCTCTTTATTTCCTCAACAGGAAGTGAGACATATTTTCATTGTGAGGGAAATTCCCTCTTATGCCCCATACACACAACCGGGTTTTCCGATGGGAAAACTGCGAGGAGAGCTTTTGGCCGGGAATCCCAGCCGTGTGTTTGCTCCCTCGCAGTTTTTCCGACGGGAAAACTGCCAAACCCGCCAGACAAAAAAAAAGAGAACCAGCTCTCTTTTTTCCCGCCAGAATTTCCGACTGACTTTTTCCCGTCAGAAAACCCGGCCATGTGTAGCAGAAATTGGCCATTTTTGTCAGTTTTCCTGTGGGGAAAAACTCAGATGGAGCATAAACACGGTTGGGATTCCCAAGGAAAAGCTCTCATCTGAGTTTTCCCGATGGCGGAAAAGTAGAGAGCAGGTTCTCGGTTTTCCCCTTGGGATTTCCAAATTACCTTTTCCCATCGAGAATCCCGGTCGTGTGTACTAGGCATCAGACAGCTGACATGGGAACAAGTATCCCTTTGGAAGATTTCCTGTTCTGATAACAACTCAAATTTTTGTATTTATAATCACTATCAATTCAGGTAACATTGGCGATGGGGACAGTTAAGTCAGCCATTGACAGTATGAATCTTGATTGCTTTAGTAGGGACCGACCTAGATTTGAACCATGTATGGGGAGGCTGAATTGATTCATCAATTGACTTGAGTACACCAGCATGTCGGATTTTCAGGATACGATTACTTCTACTGGCTATAGCTGCTAGGAAAAATGTATGTGTTCTACCGGCAGGGCAGAGCAGGGGTGAATTCCCTAGCGGGCACAAAGATGATAATAATGATCTGAGAGGGGTCCTAACCTCCCCCACAACTCTATTCAAAGCTAACAGAAAAAAAAGGGTGCTGATGATCTGGGAACCATTACTGAGCACCTGTTTGTAATGCGGTTTAGATTCCCAGACACACTCTGCGCTCTTATTTTTTCTCCCACTGCAGACAGAAAAGAGTAATACTGCGTACACACGATCGGTTCGTCTTTTCATCGGATGAACCGATCGTGTGTGGGCCCCATCGTTTTTTTCCCATCGGTGAAAAAACGTAGAACCTGTTTTAAAATTATCTTGTGGTCAAAAAAACGATAGAAAAAAAGATCGTCTGTGGGCAAGTCCATCGGTTAAAAATCCACGCATGCTCAGAATCAAGTCGACACATGCTCGGAAGCATTGAACTTCATTTGTCTCCACATGTCGTAGTGTTTTACGTCACCGCGTTCTGTCACCGCGTGTAGGCAAGACTGATGAAAGTCAGCTTCATCGGATATCTGATGAAAAAAATCCATTGTTACGTTTTCTTCGGATGAACCGATCGTGTGTACGTGGCATAAGGCAGAGAAATAGCAAGAGGGAGAAGAACAGCACAGCACGGGTTCGAGACACATGTGATCTGCTTGCTGAATTCTGTCTGCATGGACTTTTTTTTTACTTCACTAACACAGTTGCAATGTCACATGAATAGGGTTAGAATCTTACTGATTTATATCACTTGTTAAAAATTGTGCTTGAATTACCAGGGCTTTTTTTCTGGGGGAACTTGGGGGAACTCAGTTCCACCACCTTTGGCTCAGACCCTTTGGTGCCTGCTCACCACAATCACTTGTAAACACAGAAGTCTGGTTTCTGTGTTTACAAATGACAGCTTTGTAACCCCCCTGAACTCTGCACTCTGTTTGTGAAATCTGAACGGGTCGTGGTTGAGTTCCTGCACCTGTTTTCTGAGAAAAAAAGCTCTGTGAATTACTATCTTCCTACCCAAAGCACATAAAACACTGACTGGTGTTACCTGTTGAGTTTTGCCATTAGAGCATGTATGGCTACGTCTTTGCTGTCTCTAATCTCCATCAGCAGCATTATGTCACAGCGAGAGACAATCTGTCATAAAAGAATCTTTGATTAATTCTCAACATCTACTTTTAACAGTTATCAGACAGAAACAATATATTGATCTTATTTCTTCTGGATCTCGGCACCACCTCCTTCTTTCAGCGGGGACTGCGTGCTCTGAACTTTCTGATAAAGTGAATATATACTGTATATACGACAATAGGACTAATAAGAGATTCGGGGGATCAGAAATTATTGTCTTTTATATATGTATATATATATATATATATATATATATATATATATATATATAAATATTGTTTTCACATTTTTCATCCTTCTTTGCATTTTAAATCCTGCATGTGTCTCAGGCGGCATACACACGACCGAGGTTCTCGCTGGAAACCAGCGAGAACCTCGCTGGAAGCTGCATTCCAGCGAGGACCTCGGCCGTGTGTACGCTCTCGGCGAGCATCCTGTCGGTAATCCCGTCGAGCAGAAATAGAGAGCATGTTCTCTATTTGCTCGACGGCCCGCCTGGATCAATGGCTGGTTGCCATTCCCGACGGGCGGGTCGCCGATTTCGACGGCCGGCAGAGAACCTCGACGGGCGAAACGATGTGTTCTGCCCGTCGAGGTTCTCTGCCGTGTGTACGCGGCTTCACAATGACAATGATTTTCTCTCTCTCTCTCCCCTCGCTCTCAATTTTTGATCTATCTATCTATCTCTCCCTCTCTATCTATCTATTTTTTTTTATCTCTCTCTCCCCCTTCTCTATTTTTTCTCTCTCTCTCTCTCTCTCTCTCCCTTCTCTATTTTGTTATCTCTCTCTCTCGCTCTTCTTCTCTATTTTGTTTTCTCTCTCTCCCCCTTCTCTATTTCTCTCTTCCCTTCTCTATTTTCTCTCTCTCTCTCTCTCTCCCCTTCTCTATTTTTGTATCTCTCTCTCTCTCTCTGTCTCTCTTCCCCTTCTCAATTTTTTTATCTCTCTCTCTCTCTCTCTCCCCCTTCTCTATTTTTTATCTCTCTCTCCTCCTTCTCTATTATTGTATCTCTCTCTCTCCCCCCTTCTCTCTCTCGCTCTCCCCCCTTCTCTATTTTGTTATATCTCTCACTCTCCCCTTCTCTATTTTTTTTCTCTATCTCTCTCCCTTCACTATTTCTCTCTCTCTCTCTCTCTCTCTCTCTCTCTCTCTCCCCCCTTCTCAATTTTGTTATCTCTCTGTCTCCCCCTTCTCTATTTGTATCTCTCTCTTTCCCCCTCCCCTTTCTATATTCTCTCTCTCTCTCTCTCTCTCTCCCCTCCCCTTTCTCTCTCTCTCTCTCTCTCTCTCTCTCTCTCTCCCTTCACTAGGTTTATCTCTCTCTCTCTCTCTCTCTTTCTCCCCTTCTCTATTTCTCTCTCTCTCCCCCTTCTCAATTTTGTTATCTCTCTATCTCCCTCTTCTCTATTTGTGTATCTCTCTCTCTCTGTCTCCCCCTTCTCTATTTTTTTTTGTCTCTCTCCCTCCCCTTCTCTATTTTTTTCTCTCTCTCCCCCTACTCCATTTTTGTATCTCTCTCTCTCCCCCTACTTTCTCTATTCTCTCTCTCTATCCCCCCCATCTCTATTTTTTTTATTTATCTATATACCGTAGATACAGTATATATATATATATATATATATATATATATATATATACATATATATATTGTTCTTCTTTCTCATACAGTAACAGTAGACGACTGAACAGAATTAAAGTATAAAGGTAAAACTTTTTTGGGGGGGTTTTGAATAGAGTGGAGAGGGATTACAACACCTGTCAGTTTTTATCTCTGTCTGTGCCCCTGTTAGGGAAATTCACCTTCTCTATTTGACTTGTTTACTGTTATCACTGAAAGTGAATGAAAATCCTAAATTTGGGTCGTTAACCGGAATAAAGGGGAAATATTTCAGTGGAGACCCTATTTCTGGGACCCTGCCAGGACTATCTGTCACTTCCTGTTTTGACTATGGGACAGGAAGTGAAGGGAAATCTCGCCAGTTGGAAACAGATTGCAAAAAAAAAAAAATGGGGTTTTAACTCTTGCTTATTTTATCTAAAATGAAAAAAAGATTGCATAGAGCTCTATTTTAGGGTCAGAATTCAGATCTGCATTCAGCACTCCCAGCCTGAAGGTAACCGCTTCAAGAAAGCTGACCCAACCTTGTTAAGAACATTGTAAATACTCCCTGAGTTTGATGCTTTTCAGACCAGCGTTTACAAGGCTAAATGTAACAGTTCCCATGGTATAAGGTCCAAGAGACAAAGGAACACAGAGTTTTATGACAAAGTAGCATGACTGTAATTGGCACCTAGGAATCGGTGTGACGTGTACAGAGCTTCCATACATGTGCACGTTCCAAAGCGTCACTACACAGGGTGCACAGAAAAAAACAGTTCCTGGACCCCGGGGGCCACAGCCCCAACCATACTTATACTGTATACAGGAAAAGACGTTATCTCTTCTAGATGTGAAGATTAATTTTTTTCAGTAATGAATAAAATACCAAAACGTTTATACTGCATATGCATATGTTGTATAAGGGATCCATTCCTGTTATTTTTGGAAAGGGAGTGATCCTCAATGACATGAAAATAATACAAAAATATTATAGCATTTTTTTTTGAGTTTTAGATAGATTGAGGCTGGGGGTTCACAGCCTTGGATGCGGGATTCCCTGCATTCAATTTGCATAGCAGGAGAATGTGACTGTCTCTCTATGGAGCCGGTTCACATATCTCCGGGGTGACTGCGGAGCGCACTACACAGTGCACTATGCGTCTTTGGCTCAGTTTCAGGGCCGAAGTCAGGCAAAGAATTTTCCCTGAAACGGAAAACAGGGAACCTCTCTATTTGACCCGTTTACTGAGAGTAAAAGTGACAGAAAATACCATATTTCGAGTTGTCGGTGTCACCACAACAGGAATAGAGGGGAAATCTTCCAATGGGACACCAGTTATGGTGACATTCAGGGATTCCCTCGGTTTGTTGGGATTTTCTCTAATTTCATCTTGTAGCTATAGGACAGTAAGTAAAGAAATCTCCCTGATGGCAAAAAATATAACTGAGAGGAGGCATAACTCTGAGGCCACGTACACACGATCAGATCGGTCCAATGAAACTGGTCTACAGACCAGTTTCATCGGACTAGTTCGATGCTGTGTGGGGCCCATCGGACCAAAGTTTTAAAACCTGCTTCAAAATCTGTCTGATGGACACATGTCCGTCGGACAGGTTCGATGGTTAGTACGCAAAAGCATCGGACCAAAAACCCGTGCATGCTCAGAATCAAGTCGACGCATGCTTGGAAGCATTGAACTTCGTTTTTTCAGCACGTCGTTATGTTCTACGTCACCGCGTTCTGGTCTGATCGGATTTTTGGTGCGATGGTGTGTACACACATCAGACCATCAGACCACTTCAGCCTGGTCCGATGAAAATGGTCCGTCGGACCAGTTTCATCAGACCGGTCTGATCGTGTGTACGTGGCCTAAGAGCCGCTTCACACAGCCGTGGCACGACTTCGGGGGCGAATATATAGAGTATAGAAGTCAATTCAGGTCGCCCCGAGCTGCCCCCAAAGTCGTACAGGAACCTCTTTCTAAGTCGGAGCGACTTGTGTTGCTCCTATTAATACAGTTCCATTGCATTCAATGGGACGCAACTCGTCAGGCGGCTGAGCCGCCTGACAAGTCGCCCCAGTGTTAACCGGCTCTCACTTGTTATAAGTATTATTATTACTATTATTAAAAAAAAATTGTCTTTAGTTCTACTTTAATGATCACTAAAGTTTTTGCAACATGGTGAATAAGGGCCTCCTTCCCGGGTTCCCCATGTGCGTAGGTCATTGGGAGGACCCGCTATAATGTAAACCTGGAGGTATGATTATCCGATTCCTCGGGCTCAAACCCACTACCATCATTTTTTCTCTTCCCCCTTTTTGTGCACTTTTTTTTCTTCTCACAAATACAATGGACTGTCTCACACAGTCTATGTAGGTGACAGACAGACCCTGTTTCAGATACTTTATTGCTATTTCTGGGTCAGGTTTCTGTGTTACATATGAAATCTGAAAGGGCCAGTGTCCCGTTGTCACCCACCAGCTCAGAATTCAAATATTTGACCAGTCTTGAGGACATAGCTTATGCTGCTTCTTTAATACTACAATATTTTGTATTGAATTTTCTTATATTTTCTGTTATATGGAAGCCTATGCAGGCCCCCTGTTATGTGCGTCTACTCTATAGGCATAGCGCTACCTGTCCAGTGCATGTTGGAGAATAAAAAATAGAGAATTATTATAATTATACAGGTGTATAGTGTGGTGTGCTTTTATCATGAGGGCAGACAGTACAGTTACAATACAATTCAAAACAGGAGGAATCAGAGGGTCCTGCTCCTTATAGAATAGTTTACAGTGGCGGTTGGTGCTCCAATTTTTGGGGGGGCGCAAACAAACAAAAAAATTAAAACATCTATTGCAGATTGCTGATTAGCTGAGATGCGTGTCAGTGTGCGTCCCCTGGTCAACTATTTGGAAGCTGATTACAGCCAACAGGCTGTAATCGGGAAGCCTATCAGAGCTGCTGGCTCTGATAGACACTTCCAAAAACCAGCCAACTGCTGTTATTCAGATGGCCAATGCATGAATCTATGTATTGTTGACTTCAGTGACGGTGCAGGAGAGAGAGAGGGGGCGGCGCTCCTGCACCCACTATGGACGCACCGCCACTGTTAGTTTACAACCTATAACAGGGGTCTTCAAACTACGGCCCTCCAGTTGTTCAGGAACTACAAGTCCCATCATGCCTAGTCATGTCCTTGAATGTCAGAGTTTTGCAATGCCTTATGGGATGTGTAGTCCTGCAACAGCTGGAGGGCCGTAGTTTGAGGATCCCTGACCTAAAAGGATATAAAAAAAAACACGATTTTGCAACACGCTGGACGATCTTTTTCATACATCCTGCAAGCTGCCTCTGTATCTGTTGGGGGCACAACCATAAGATGTAGATTAGATGAAACTCACCTTGTGTAGCACGGTCATCACTTCCCTCTTGGAGCACTTGGCCTCTCCAAATATTTGTACATTAAAGGAGCAAATTCTGAGGCTTGTGGCCCCAGAGAAACACAAGGCAAGCAGCAAAGCGACTGACTTCATGGCTCTCTGTATGGAGGAAGGACTTTTCCAGCGCCTTGTGTCTCTCCCAAAATGAAAATTCTGCTAGACCTTGCCTGTGAAAGCTCCTATGTAATCAAACAGGAACTTAGCGTTCCCCGGTTTATGGACATCTGCACATTTCTGCTTTTTTTTTTGTTGGCAGCTGCCAGCTAAAGTATGTACACAGTCGTTTATTGACAAATGAGCATAGAATACACATTTTCTGGCTAGAAAAAAATAACAATTTATGAACAGACAAGGCCGAATACTAAATATAGCAGAGGAGATTACATAGCAGCTAGGTCTAAACAAAAGCTTCCCTATGTATTGAAATAGGAGAACTAATAAGACTAAAGTTTATGTAAACCCTAACAATGAACCCCTTATTTGATTACTTTTGATTTGTTTAACATACCATTGAAAGTATTTTCTTATATCTCTTTGATAAATGCCAAAAATACCTGTTGTTCTTGCCAAAAATCTTGTAAATGAATAACTTCTTGTGTTCTCTGCCTGTGCTGAATTGTTATCAGTAAAATTGTTCTTGGGACTACAGAACCCTACCCATCTATCATATGAAGAGGAGAGGAGAGAATTTGAGTAGCCCTGATGCAGTACATGGATGGAAGGAAAGAAAGTTGCTTGATTCCCCCATCAACACAGTCAGTGTTGATGGGGGGAATGCCTCCGAGGCCACGTACACACGGAGGGACATGTTCGCTGAAACATGTCCGACGGACCATTTCCAGCGGACATGTCTCCTCCGGATTTTCGTCCGACGGTGTGTACACACCATCGGATAAAAATCCCCTCGGACAGGGAACGCGGTGACGTGGCGGTGACGTTGACGCCGCCACGTCACCAAACCCGGAAATAAAATGCTTCCGTGCATGCGTCGAATCCATTCGACCCATGCGCGGACAGTTCTGTCTGCTGGTTAGTGTACTAACCAGCGGACAGATCCGACGGACAGGTTTGTAGCGGACAAATTTCAAAGCATGCTTTGAAATTTGTCCGATGGACAAACCTGTCTGCTCGCCCGTACACACGATCGGATTTGTCTGCTGAAACGGTCCGTTGGGTTTCAACAGATAAATTCGATCGTGTGTACGCGGCCCTACAGTGCTATTGTGCGCTGCCGGCAGGGGGGCACGGAGAGCCTTCCCAGAGGGCAGCACACAATGATGACTGCTAGCAGCTATAGCTGCCGGCAGTAATCGTATTTAAAAAATCTGACAGGTTGGTTGTACCTAAATCAAATGGTGGATTGGCATGGGTACAATTAGCTTGCCCATACATGGATCGAATCTCAGCTGCTTCCTGCTGAGCAGAACAAATTTTGATCCATGCATGGCCGACCCAATACTACAGATAGTTGACAGAGAGAGCAGAACTGCAACAGGAGATGATAAGAAACTGCAAACATAGTGTGGGAGGTTGCCGGAAAATGGGGACATGCTTTAAGAAAAAGAAAAAGGCTGGAGACACGTTACATAAAAATGCAAAATATCACTGCTATTGCAGCCACTTTACAAATCAATAATTCCTAATATGTGTTTGTGCCACATTTGATATTTGTTTCTTCAAGACTGATTTTAAAGGATATTTTTCCCTCTTGTCATTCGCTGTCTTGGGTTATCACCAACACACAGACTATCTGCTAGAGCTCCAAGGGTAGCATGTGGCCCCTGGACCACAGATCGGGTACAGGGCAATAGTGTGAGTGAACATTATGAAGGCAGCACACAAGGGTATACAATGTTATGGATATGTAGTAATGTCTGGCAGCTTACCTTCCTCTCCATGTGTTCACCTTGGAGGCCAGACCCTCTCATCTGGCTGCTTTTATCATCTCTCCTCCCTGTATGGCTCCACCCCAGGCCATATCAGGAACTCTATATTAACCAGTGCACTGCAGGTCTGCCTTGCTGATCAACGTTGTTTGTTAAGCATTGTGTGTTTGGGTTCCTGCTTGCCGTGTGCTACGATTATCTCTGTGTACCAATCTTGGTTTGTCCCCGACTACTCCTGTTTGCCTGTGACCCTGAACCTTGGCCTTTCCGTTGTTTATCCTTGTCTGCTTGTCGCCCTGACCTTGGTTTGACCCTTCACTATCTCTCGTGTCCTGAGTGGCTGCTTCCCCCTTTCTCCCTATGGAGCGTGACCTAGGGGACTCTGGGGGCCGCGACCTGGATTCAGTTGCAGCTAAGGCCATCCTCACCACTAAAGGCTCTGGTGAATACCAGATGGATCTTAGACTCTGAACCCTGGGCAATCTTGGTCTCAAGCTTCCTGTGGGATCCCTGTTTGTGCTCCAGTGGACCTGTCCTCCATATCCACTCGGTGGTCCATCCGCAGCAGTCTGCCATAGAGTTCACTAACTTGTGGTGCACTCCTGACTCCAACGGGATGCATCTGTCATCTGGCCAGAGGTGACCTGACATACAAATTCCATGGGCATGATAGTTTGCATTTCAGTGTGGCAAAAAATTATCCCCTCTGTCATACCGTCTGCCAAACATGACCCATTCATATAAATGGGGCCGCACCATAACCGTTCCATGATTGTGTGCTGGTGGTTGCAGCAAGGTGAAGCAGGTTTTTAGGGGTTTAAATGGGAAGAGAGTAAGTGACATAACTCCTCCTCACCCCCTCTTAGGCCGCGTACACACGATCAAATCTATCTGCTGGAAGCGGTCGGCCCGACCGTCCCAGCAGATGGATTTGATCGTATGTACGGGCGAGCCGACGGATTTGGCCAGCCGACAGATTTCAAAGCATGCTGGGTGGCGGTAAAGAGCTGGAAAACCATGTGATTTGCTGAATGTTGGCTGAAAATGTTGAGCCGTGTTTATGCAGAACAAGTTCACACCCAACGCCTTTTTGGACCAAAATTCACGGAAAAATCCAATGGCAGTCTGATCGTGTGTATGAGGCTTAAGAAGGAGGTTTTTTACCTGTTTGGTAGGGGCACGTACGGCACAAGATGATGGTGGAAGATATTGAGTCACAAATTACACAGTCGTACTTATAGTTGTGTTACAGCTATTAAAGGGGTTGTAAAGGAAAACATTTTTTTTCATAATAGGCATCCTTTACCTGCAGACATTCCTCTTTTCACTACTTTTTTGTTCGTTTTTGCTCAGAAGTTGCTCTATTTCTTCTCTGGTCTGTTCACTTCCTGCTTGTCTGATTTTACTGACCACCGTGAAGGGAGACTTTACTGCGGTGGTCAGTGACGTGCTCGCCCCCTCCTGGGAACTACATCTGTGTGGCAGGACGCTCTCTACGTGTTAGAGACTTCAAGAAGGTGTGAATTACTGGGTGTGCCGCAATGCATACTGGGAAATGTAGTTCTTACATGAACGAGCGCCGCAAACCGGGAAGTGAATGAGAGAACAGAAACTAGAATGCCGGAGGTGATATAGATGAAGGAATTTAATAGGTATTTACTCATTTGTTAACAGAATCATTACACTATTCTGTCTGTCTACCTTGCAGACATTACTTTTAGGCAAAAAAAAAATGTCCTTTACAACTCCTTTAAGGACTGATCTTGAGATATTCTGTTCATTATACAGTGCGTAGAGAAAAGAATCACCCCCTTTAACGGCTTTGGCACCAGCACATCCTGGCCCTTTAAGGGGTTTCAGATTCCGGGAGGTGGGAAGGGGTTGATGATCATGTGAGAAAACAGGGTACTCATATGTTGCTGGTGCTTCCAGCGCCAATTGGTGTGGAAAAAAGTCCTGCAGAGCCACACAATCGCTATATTGCCAACTGGTCACTTACTCCTCGTAAGGGTCTGGGTGCCTTCACTGTCCTCGCCCCTCCCGCATGCGTGTCGACACAGGATCACGTGTCTTCCTCAGGGGGGGTCAGGAACACACTTAAAATCACTCTCTTTCCTGACATGCACAGAAACGCCCTGTTCTTTGGCAGACGTGCGGCAGGTGCCAATGATATTTAAAGCGGATCTCCACCCTAAAGTGAATATCCGCTGATCGGAACCCTCCCCCCCTCCGGTGTCACATTTGACACCTTTCAGGGGGGAGGGGGGTGCAGATACCTGTCTAAAGACAGGTATCTGCACCCACTTCCGGCCCGCAGTTTCGGGCAAAAGACGGGCTTTTCCCGTTGTGTGCTGGGAACTCTCGGCTCCCAGCACACAGCGGGAGCCAATCGCGGGCGCAGCGCGACTCGCGTATGCGCCGTAGGGAACCGGGCAGTGAAGCCGGAGCGCTTCACTTCCTGGTTCCCTCGCCGTGGATGGAGGGGGGAGCAGCAGGGTGATGAGCGATCGCTCATCCTCTGCTGCGGACGCCGCTGGACTCCAGGACAGGTAAGTGTCCTAATATTAAAAGTCAGCAGCTGCAGTATTTGTTGCTGCTGGCTTTTAATATTTTTTTTTGGTGAACCATCCGCTTTAAAGTATAACTAAATGCAAAACTTTTTTTTTTGGCATTGGATATGGATTAGAACACCTGTCAGTTTTGATTGCAGTCTGAGCCACCCTCCCTATTTGTCCTGTTTACCATTATCATTGAAAATGAACGTAAACGAAAATCCCAAATTTTGGGTTGTCCCTAGAAAGGTTATTGAAGAGGAATGTTTCAATGGGTACACTTGTTCTGGTGATCCAGGGGTTCCCATGGATTTCCCTCAATTTGCAGGGATTTCCTCTCACTTCCTGTTTGGCTAGGAGACAGGAAGTGAAGGGAAATCCCCACAATGGGAAGCAGATGGCGAAAATAAATCTGATAGGGGTTATAACCCTCCCTTGCGCCATCCAAAATGGAAAAAAAAAAGTTTTGCCTATAGTTCTACTTTAGTGGCACTCCACAAATCTACTAACACGGATGTTTTTACACACACCAAAATGCATGCTGACACAGCACCATGCATTTCAGTGCGGTGGCAATTTGGAAAAGTGTTAGGGACTTCCTTTCCGCATTTCTTGTGTATAGGGCGTGTTCAAAGGTGACTCTGAAAATACTGGATGAACCATCTGCAGAGCTCACTACTATACCCTTTCGAACAAACTTTGCAATTAAAAATAGGGATATTTAGTTCACACATATTGCAAAGGTGAGTCTGGGGGCACACATCTTTTGTGTGTTCCCACATGTTTGTAAGTGACCTGTTTAGGGTTTTCCATTCATTTCAATAGGCTGAAAAATGCGCAGAAATTTGCAAAAAGTACTGCAGGTGCAATTTTTTTTAAATCAAACCGCACCAAACCGCATTACTGCAGTACCATGCGTTTTGGCGGCTGCAAATGTACACTCGTTTGCCCGATGCATTGGGGTTCTAGTATGGATTAATGGCACCCATGCACGTTTACAGAAGGCAGAACATTTCCACCCAGTGCAGGAAAATGCGTGATCTCCACACTACAAAGAGTGTTAAAAAAAGCCCTTATGTCTCGTACACACGGTCGGACTTTTGACCATGCAAAAGTCCGCCATGAGTCCGTCTGAAGTCCGACGGAGAGAAAGAGAATGGGTTCTCTATCTAAGGTCCGTCGGACTTCCGGAAAAAAAAGTCAGATGGAGGCTACACACGGCCAAACTTTCCTAGAAAAAAAGCCTGTCTAATGCCGCGTACACACGATCGGATTTTCTGATGAAAAAAGTCTAACATGTTTCATCGGAAATTCCGATCGTGTGTGGGCCCCATCAGACTTTTGTAAAAAAATAGAACATGTTTTGAATTCTTCCGATGTGAAATTCCATCGGAGAAAAATCGTTGCATGCTCAGAATCAAGTCGACGCATGCTCAGAAGCATTGAACTTTATTTTTCTTGGCTCGTCGTAGTGTTTTACGCCACCGCATTTTGGACGGTCGCAATTTAGTCTGACAGTGTGTATGCAAGACAACTTAAACTGAATTCCGATGAAAAAATCCATCGGATTTTAGAACATCGGATACTCCGATTGTGTGTATGCGGCATTAGTTCATATCTTTGTGACTGGCGAACGCATGTCATTTTGCACAAGTTCCTGACCTGCAAAAAAAAACATGCTGTGCTTTAGAAAACTTGCCATTAATTTGGTGCTGCTTAAAAAAAGAATTGGGAGAATTTTTTCACTGTGTTTCTTGCAGGGCAGCATTTTAGAAATGAATGGGCTGCTCAACCCGCAGTAAATGCACATACACATACAGTATGTAAACCAGGTACTGTCTGTATCATCAATCATGCAGGGGAAATTCACCTTAACTTCCTGTCCATGTGACTCTCTGTGAGTCTGGGTGTCACCAATACAGAATCTGAGGAATTGGGGACACAGACAACAATAAAAGAAAAATAGTTTTAACTTTTCCATTGCTGTGATTTAATTATTTTTTTTCGTATATCACCAAATAATCACAACAAACCATATTTCATATTTATTTTATTTCATTTTATAAATATATATTTATATATATATATATATATATATATATATATATATATATATATATATATATATATATATATATATATATATATATATATATATATATATATATAGTTTATTTTTTTACAACAGCCAGTAAATATCAGGGGCTGATAATTTCATGCTCTGTTGATTTTTTAAGTCTAAATAAAGCAGACTACTTTGTTATAGGTAGTGTCAGCGTTTCCATATCATGTTTATACTGTTATAATATTCGCTGTGTTCGTTTTCAATAGGAATTCTGTCATTTCCCAGGTTGCCAGTAAATTTAAATTTTCCATGTTTTACCAGTAAAAAATGCTGCGGGAGGTTGGCAACCCTGCTCTGCAGTACCTATATATATATATATATATATATATATTTATTTTGTACACCGTGACTGCCCATACAGCGTCACAAGCAGACTCTGACTGTTTAGCTGTTGCCGTTCCCTCACTGCCATCTAGCGGTGACATGCGGTAATTTCGGTCGGCACACACAGCTGCACTTGCTCCATTGCCTTTAAAGGAGAGTGCGGCAGTTCCGGTGTGATCCCGCAGTGAGATCCCGGGACCTAGCGGAGGATCCCCCGGAGCCAGGGGCCGGGATAGGTGAGCCGTCCTGACCCTTCTCCCCCCCTCCCCTCCCCTCTCCCTGTGTGTGATCAGAGCTGCTGCAGCCGGATCCCCTCCATCCCCATCTGTTACATTGTATCCTCTTCCTTCATTGTTGTGTCACTTTGTATGACAGTCTGTGTGTTGTGTCATCATGTCCCTGTCATCACCCCACAGACAATGTCATCAGAGAGGAGAGATGGAGGAGCCGAGAATACACTTGTGTCATCTACACATATGTAATCATTGTCACATTGTACAGGATGGTGTCACCCCCCCCCCCCCCCATATGTAATCATTGTCACATTGTACAGGATGGTGTCACCCCCCCCCCCACACACCCCCCCATATGTAATCATTGTCACTTAGAAATGTCTCCCCATCATCACTGTCACCAATACAGTCTGATCTGTGACCTGACCACACACAGGGTGACAACGTGACCGCGATCCACACATTTATTATTTAAACACAACAGTATACATGGGGGGGCATATTTATTATTATTATTATTATCGCTTACTATAGTGCTATTGTTATTACTATTATTATTATTAATAATAATAATAGTGATTATAATAGTAATAGTGCTATAGTAAGTGATAATAATAATATTATACAGGATTTATTATTACTATTTTTAATATTATTGATTATAATAGTAATAACAATAGTGCTATAGTAAGTGATAATAATAATAATAATAATATTATACAGGATTTATTATTACTATTTTTAATAATAATAATGATGATTATAATAGCAATAGTGCTATAGTAAGTGATGATAATAATAATATTACTTACTATAGCACTATTGCTATTATTATTATTATTATTATCACTTACTATAGCACTATTACTATTATTATTATTAAAAATAGTAATAATAAATGCTGTATAATATTATTAGTAATATTATTAATAATATTATACAGGATTTATTATTACTATTTTTAATAATAATAATGATTATAATAGTAATAGTGCTATAGTAAGTGATGATAATAATAATATTACTTACTATAGCACTATTGCTATTATTATTATTATCACTTACTATAGCACTATTATTATTATTAAGAATAGTAATAATAAATCCTGTATAATATTATTATTAATAATATTATACAGGATTTATTATTACTATTTTTAATAATAATAATAATGATTATAATAGCAATAGTGCTATAGTAAGTGATGATGATAATAATAATATTACTTACTATAGCACTATTGCTATTATTATTATTATCACTTACTATAGCACTATTATTATTATTATTATTATTATTAATAATAATAAAAATAATAAATCCTGTATAATATTATTATTATTATAATTATCACTTACTATAGCACTATTGTTATTACTATTATAATCAATATTATTAAAAATAGTAATTATAAATCCTGTATATTATTATTATCACTTACTATAGCACTATTACTATTATAATCACTATTATTATTATTATTATTAAAAATAGTAATAATAAATCCTGTATAATATTATTATTATTATTAATAATATACAGGATTTATTATTACTATTTTTAATAATAGTGATTATAATAGTAATAGCAATAGTGCTATAGTAAGTAATAATAACTATAATAATAATAATATTACTTTGACTTACAGTTGTCTGATTTGCTGCTCATGTTCCAATAGCGAGGTTTACTGTTGGAATTCATTTGCAGCCAATACAGAGGATAGCTCAGTTCTATACAAATCGTGGGACGGCACAGCGGCTTCGTAGTTAGCACTTCTGCCTTGCACCCAGTCCCTGGTTCAAATCCTGGCTAGGACCCCCTCTGTGTGGAGTTTGCATGTTCCCCCTGTGCTTGCATGGGTTTCCTCATACTATCCAAGGAAAAGCTGGTAGATTAAGGGTCACCATATATGTTACAATCTGACCGTACAATCAAGATTTACCCAAACTTTATAATATACGGGCCTTCTTAAACTATACTATCAGACAAGACCTTGCACTACATACACTATATTGTCAAAAGTATTGGGACACCTGCCTTTAGACACACATGAACTTTAATGACATCCCAGTCTTAGTCTGTAGGGTTCAATATTGAGTTAGCCCACCCTTTGCAGCTTCAACTCTTCTGGGAAGGCTGTCCACAAGGTTTAGGAGTGTCTATGGGAATGTTTGTGAGGTCAGGCATTAATGTGGACGAGAAGGGCTGTCTCGCAGTCTCCGCTCTAATTCACCCCAAAGGTGTTCTATCGAGTTAAAGGCAGGGCTCTGTGCAGGCCAGTCAAGTTCCTCCACCCCAAACTCGCTTATTCATGTCTTTATAGACTTTGCTTTGTGCACTGGTCCAAATCATTTGGTGGAGGGGGGATTATGGTGTGGGGTTGTTTTTCAGGGTTTAGGTGTCAGCATAGCAAGATATTTTGGACAAACCTTGTTGGAACAGTTTGGGGACGGCTCCTTCTTGTTCCAACATGACTGCGCACCAGGGAACAAAGCAAGGTCCATAAAGATAAGGATGACCAGCACATAGTCCTGATCTCAACCCGATAGAACACCATTGGGATGAATAAGAGCGGAGACTGCAAGCCAAACCTTCTTGTCCAAATGAGCTTCTGGTAGAATGGTCAAACATTCTCATAGACACACTCCTAAACCTTGTGGACGGCCTTCCCAGAAGAGTTGAAGCTGTTGAGTCAATTCAATATTGAACCCTCTGGACTAAGACTGGGATGCCATTAAAGTTCATGTGCCTGTAAAGGCAGGCGTCCCAATATTTTTGACAATATAGTGTCGTTTTTAGATTGGAAGAAGACTGAACTATTAGATTGTATAGTGTTTACTCAACTTAAATGCGCATTGTACAATAAGATTGTGTAGCATATGGCCAACTCAAACTCACCATACATGTTACACTCTCCTTTAAATGTCTATACAATTTGATCATACAATCCTCTTCAGATTTACCAACGACCATGTTATGTAAGGGGCTGCACAAGAGGATAAATACATTGGCCCAGATTCAGAGAGAATTGGATTCTCGTAGCGTATCAGAAATACACTACGCCGCCGTTTTTTACCTGGCTCTACGTGGAATCCAGGTAGATTTTGTCCAGTAAACGACGGCGGCGTAGTGTATTTCTCCCGTCGCAATCCATCTAGATGAGTAGGGGGCGTGAAGGATTTAAAATAGGCGCGTTCCCGCGGCGATCGAACTGCGCATGCTCCGTTCGCAAATTTCCCGCCGTGCATTGCGCGAAAATCACGTTGTTACGTCATTCGTTGTTTAAGTAGCGTCGTTTACGGACATTTCTATTCCCGAACGAGTTACGCAAAAAAAAAAATAATAATTTAAATTCGACGCGGGAACGACGGCCATACTTAACATGGGCTACGCACCGTTAGACCAGCAAAAAGCTGGTCTAACAGTACGTAAAAAAACCCAGACGTAAGCGATTGCGAAGACCGCTCGTATCTTCGTGGATCGCCGTAAAAACACATTTGCATATCCCGACGTATCAAAACGACGCAAACTCCTCCCAGCGGCCGCAAAAATATCACAGCGTAGATCCGAAGGCTTACGAAGACGTAAGCCTCTCGGATCGAAGCCCGAAGCCACCGTATCATGGTTTGAGGATTCAAACTAGTGATACGGCGCGCGAAATTTGAAATTACTCCTGTCTAACACCAGTTAGACAGGCGTAATTGCTTTATGAATCTGGGCCATTGAATGGATTGTTTAGGTTTGTCCTCATATTATATTGTTTTGGTAAATTTAAAGGAGTTGTAAAGGCAGAAGGTTTTTTATCTTGATGCAGTAAGATAAAAAAAAACACCTGTGTGGCAGCCTCCCCAGCACACCCTAATTACTTACCTGAGCCCCATCACTCTCCAGCGATGTCCACGAGTGTCTTTGCTGTCCGAGACTCTCCTTCTGATGACTGACTGAAACAGAGCAGTGGTCCCATTGGCTCTATTGGTTGTCAGTCAAAATCAGTTAGCCAATCAGAGGAGAGAAGGGGTCGGGTTCGGTGCTCCGTGTCTGATTGGACACACAAAGCTGTGATTTAGCTCAGGTGCCCCCACAGCAAGCTCCTTTTTTACTAAACTTTCACTTTAAGGCTCATCCTACACATTACAATCTGATGTTACAATCTGTAATTGCAACAATTGTACAATGTAAAATGAGGATCTACCCAATCAATGTGTATCCAGTCAGGCAGACCCTTGCGCTACATACTTGTTGGCAGATCTAAAGGAGAATGTAAAATAAGATTGTGTTGTGTATGGTGAGCTTTTTTTCTTTAAAAATTAACCTCACTGGCAGTACATACAGCACCGTGAAGAAGGGCCCTCTAACATTGAGGGTCAGTGAATAATTATCCCCATCATCGATGGCGAGAAAGGGGCCTTCTTACATCAGGGGTCAGTGAAGAAATGTCAGTGAAAAAAATGTCCCCTATTGAAGGTCATGGAAGAAGGGCCTCCTTACATTTATGGTCAGTGGTTATGGCCCCCCACTTTTGATGATCAGTGAAAAAGGGCCCCTTAACATTGGTGGCTAGTTGAGAAGGGCTCCCTTACATGAGAACAAAAGTGTGTGTCTATAATACAATGTCCATGCAAACAAGCCCTCTTACATTGATGGTCAGTAAAGAATTGTCCCCAACATTGATGGTCAGTAAAGAAGGGTCCTCTTACATGGATGGTCATTGAAGAAATTTCCCATGCATTCAAGTAGGGCCCTCTTACGTTGATGGTCAGGTGGTTAGTTGAGAAGAACCCCCTTCCATTGGTGGTTAGTTGAGAAGAACCCCCTTCCATTGGTGGTTAGTTGAGAAGAACCCCCTTCCATTGGTGGTTAGTTGAGAAGGACCACCTTCCATTGGTGGTTAGTAAAGAAGGATCCCCTTCTATTGGTGGTTAGTTGAGAAGGACCCCCTTCCATTGGTGGTTAGTAGAGAAGGAAGTGCTTACATAGGTTGTTAGTTGAGAAGGACCCCCTTCCACTGGTGGTAAGTAGAGAATGGTCTCCTACATTGGTGGTTAGTAGAGAAGGGCCACCTTACAGTTATAAGTCAGAGAAGCAAGAAATCGCTTACATTGGTGGACAGTTGTAGAATGTCCTTTAGGTTGATCAATCCTTCTTTTTATTGGTGGATAGTGGAAAATGTCCCCTGTCTTTAAGTATATAAGGGTTTCTTACATTTGTGTTGGTAGGACAATGGCCATTACATTGGTGGGCAGTTAAAGGAAAAATGTAATTTACATTAGAGGTTTCATTAGAGATTAGTCAAGGAACCCCGACAACCTGTAATAAAATTCTAGGGTTCCATGGAACACTGGTTGAGAAAAGCTAAGTTAATGTGCTATGGTAGTATAGGGTTCTGTTGGCCTACAATGGTATTCTGCCAGCTCTGGGTATTTGTAAGGTTAGGCGCACATGTGCGTTTTTGGGGTAGCTTTGATACCAGGGGCATCAAGGGAGGCAAAAATGGTGGAGAGGAAGACCACATGTTACATCCAACATTTAGGTCATTACACTCACCTTCTGCTTGCACGTGTACCGAGCCATTAAGTTTGGCACTTTATGGTTGATTTACTAAGGGCAAATGGACTTCTCATTTGTCAACAGAATTTGCAACTCCCATAGATTAGAAAATGAGATGAAGCACTGCTGAATTCCATCATTCAATTATATGTAACCAAGAATATACTTTCTCCCTCGTCTTCCAGGACGGCACTGTGAGAGTAGACTGGCTCACCTGACAGGAAACACAATCAAAATGAGGTTTAAAAGGCCCCACCCCTCCCGTGTGCCTCAGTTCTGATTGTGTTTCCCTTTCAGCGAAACGTTTATTTTTTTCTAGTGACCTAAAGCCTGGGGCTGGTGGTCCCCCCCCCGGGAGCCCGGACCGCAGGTACTGGGTGCCGTTGGGTCCGGTGTAGCTTGCTACCCCCGGGGGGTTTCCCCTTCGTCTTAGTCCAGGGGGGAACAGGAGAAGACACAGACTCCCCTGGACGCCGGAGCCTCCTAGGAGGGCAGGGCTCTCCAGTGCTCCGAAGAGGCCACATCCTCTCTCCCCCCCGCCTGGTTCCCTACCTTGGAGGTTGGGCTAAGGCCTCCCCCTTCCTGCTGGCTCCATCCGGGGGTTCGCTGGACCGCATGGCGGGTAGTTAGGCGCCGCTCCAAGCGGCGCCATGAACATCCGGGCGCCTGTTGATGACGCGCACGGCGCCATGACGTCATTCCGCTCCCGCGCGGCAAGATGGCGGCCCCCACAGGACAAACGCTGCAGGCGATCGGGGCGCACTATAAAGCAGCCAGGGAGATAGAGGGGCCTGGCGGCCTCAGAGCGTGTCCATGGAAGACCTTTCCTCGGCACAAGACGCTACTATGGAGGAGGACCGTCGTTTTCCTATGGCTGCAGAGGAAACCACCAAGGGTGAGTCCTTCCTTTTTCGTAGGGGGTTTGTTGTCCCCCCCCCCCCTCCCTTCCCCTAATCCTGAGAGGTTGTGGGCTAATGGGCATATGTTTCTCCCTGATATGTTTAGGTGAAGACCCTGTTGCCCAGGGGGAGTCCAGCAGAGTGGCTAAGCCTCCTAAGCGTGTTAGGAGATGTGGCAATTGTAATGACAAATTACCTGTTGAACATAACAAGCCATTCTGTTCTAAGTGCATCTGTAAACTAACAGGGAAAGAGACCTCACAGATTATGAAGCAATTTCTCTCGGTTCAGACCGAAATGCTTTCCACCCTAAAGGAGTTTCAATCTTCCCTAAATAAAAAAGACATTGATTCTCCGGTTCCGGGCCCCTCCTCCCAGGAATCCTCTTCTGCCTCTCGTCCGTTTGTACCACTACAGGCTCGTAGAGTGTACCCCTCGGATTCTGAGGAGTCCGAGTTAACCTTACGTAGTGAAACCCTGGTTGACAGCCAGGTGGAGGAGGAGGAAGAGGAGGAGGAGGATACCAGGACAGGAAAATATATGTTTCCTGCTGAGGATATGGAGGGCCTTTTAGCAGCGGTTTATGCTACCGAGCATATTCAAGAACCAGCAGAGCAGGTCTCAGCCCAGGACAGGATGTATAGGGGTTTAATAAAGCCTCAAACCATGACCATCCCGGTCCATCAGTCACTAAAGGACATTATCCTCAGGGAGTGGGCAGAACCTGAAAAAAGCTTACCAAGTTTCAAAACTTGGAAACGCCGCTGTCCCTTTAAAACGGAGGTAGTAGACACCTTTTTTAAGGTCCCTAAGCTTGATGCCTCCTTGGCACAGGTCTCAAAACAGTCAGACCTTTCCTTTGAGGACTCAGGCAGTTTAAAGGATGCCATGGATAGGTGTACCGACACTTCTCTCCGTAGAGCTTGGGAAGCCAATGCAGCCGCCCTTGGTCCTGCATTGGCCTCAGCCTGCGTGGCAAGAAATGCCGACGCCTGGACTTCCAAACTTCTAGACCATATCCCCAATTCTTCCAAGACTAAGGAGATAAGAGATTCCCTCCAGCTTGTTAGCGGGGCAGTGGCCTATTTGGCAGACGCAGCGGTAGAAACCATTCGCGCCTCGGCCAAGACCGGGGCCCTTATTAATGCCTCTAGGAGGGCCGTCTGGCTAAAAACCTGGAGGGGTGATCTTGCCTCAAAACGCCGCCTATGTGCACTCCCCTTCAAGGGTTCCCTCTTGTTTGGGGAAGCCTTAGATCAGGCTTTATCCAGGTCTTCCGAGAAGGGGAATAAGTTCCCTTCAAAACCCAGACAGAGTAGGAAGCGGTCCTTTCGTCCCAGCCAGAGAAAGATTCCGGCCCCGGACAAAAGACAGTCCACCAGTCGACGTTGGACCTTTGGTAAGGATAGACCAAAGGGGGGGATCCTTTTTTCCAGTCCCAAACCATCCGGAAAGGACACCAAGTGACGGGAAGGTGGGGGGCAGGCTCGCCAGGTTTCTTCCTGCCTGGGAGAACATAACCCAGAGTCCCCATGTCCTGCAGATAATCAGGGAGGGTTACCACCTAGAGTTCAGAGAGCTCCCCCCCCCGACCTTTCTCCTCACCCACCTCCCAAGGGACCCCAGCAAGGCCGTAGGCCTCTCCCAGAATATTGTAAGTCTGGCGGAACAGGGGGTCATAATCCCAGTCCCGCCAGACCAACAAGGTCAGGGAGTATACTCCCACATTTTTGTGGTCCCCAAGCCGGACGGCAAGTTCAGATTGATAATCAATCTGAGACCTCTGAACTCCCATCTCCTCTACAAAAGATTCCGGATGGAAAGTGTTCACAGCCTCAGGGGTCTTTTGTTAGAGGGCGTCTTTATGGCAACCATAGATTTGAGGGACGCCTACCTGCATGTCCCGATTTTTTCAGGACATCAGAGGTTTCTGAGATTTGCCCTCGCCTCCGTACAGGGAATTCAGCACTGGCAGTTTGCTGCCCTCCCTTTTGGTCTGGCCTCCAGCCCAAGGGTATTTACGAAAATCCTGGCGGAGGTAATGGCTCATCTACATCTGAAGGGGATCTCCCTCATCCCCTATCTAGACGACCTCCTGCTTTTCAGCCCAAGTCAGGATCAGCTCCTTTCGGACCTGACCGTCGTCATGACCACTCTGGAGACGCTTGGTTGGATAATCAACAAGCAAAAGTCCTCCCTTCTGCCAGAACAGCGGAAGGTATACCTGGGGGTTATCATAGATTCCCGAGAGAAGAAGCGTTTTCCTCCCCAAGAGAAGTTCCAGAGGCTTGTGACGACGATCGGGTCTTTAGTGGCTACAGAAAATCCCTCCCTCAGAGAGATCATGAAGCTGTTGGGTCGGATGACCGCTTGCATTCCAGCGGTCCCCTGGGCCCAACTACACGCAAGACCACTTCAGAGGTTCCTCCTCTCCGCCTGGAACGGGAAGGAAGACACTCTCGATTCCCGGGTCAGGGTTCCGATCCTAGTCAAGGACTCCCTAGAGTGGTGGCTCCACCACCAAAACCTCCTGAAGGGCCAGAGCTTGGGGTTGGGGAGCCCATGTACAAGAACTACGGGCTCAGGGATCCTGGGATCATCATCAAAGGCGGACCTCCTCCAACTATCGAGAATTACTGGCAGTGGGAGAAGCTCTGAGGGCGTTCGAACGGAGAATTCAGGACAAGGATGTCCTGGTCCTTTCCGACAATGCTACAACAGTCGCCTTTCTCAACAGACAGGGGGGCACCAGGTCCCAGTCTCTCCTGACACTCTCCCTGGAGATCCTGGGTTGGGCGGAACAGAGAGTACCCTCTATTCAGGCAATCCACATAAGGGGAGCCACCAATCTGGAGGCCGACTTTCTGAGTCGTCAACCCATTGTTCAGGGGGAGTGGGAATTATGCCAGAAAACCTTCGACTGGATCTGTCGGCGGTTCGGGGTTCCGGAGATGGATCTTTTTTCCTGCAGGAAAAACAGAAAAGTGAACAAATTCTTTTCCCTTGTGCAGGGACCGGGTTCGCAGGGGGTGGATGCGCTGGCCCAGGACTGGGATTTTAGTCTGGCTTACGCTTTTCCCCCGCTGAATCTGATCCCAAGGGTCTTACAAAAGCTGGCCTCCGCGGATACAAAATTAATCTTAATCGCTCCTTGGTGGCCCCGGAGATCCTGGTTTCCCATTGTGAAGCTCTGGTCTCTAGCTCCCCCGCTTCCCTTTCCTCTCCGAGCGGATCTCCTGCGGCAGGGGCCGATCTCTCATGCGAACCCAGGTTTCTTCAGCCTGACGGCATGGCTATTGAGAGGCGGAACTTGCAGCGGAAGGGCTGCTCGGATAGAGTCATAGATACCCTACTATCCAGCCACAAGAAAGTCACCAGACACATCTACGCAAAGGTCTGGACAGTCTTTTGGCGTTGGTGCACCACAAAGCGGATCTCTTCTCCCAAAACTCCCGACATCCTGGAGTTCCTTCAGGATGGCGTGGAACTAGGCTTAGCTACTAGAACTCTAAGGCCGCGTACACACGAGGGGATATGTCCGCTGAAAACGGTCCGATGGACCGTTTCAGCAGACATCTCCGCTCGTGTGTATGGGCTAGCGGACAGATTTCTCCACCCGACAGATTTCAAAGCATGCTTTGAAATCTATCCGGTGGGAATCTGTCCGCCCGACATGTCTGCTGGTTAGTACACTTACCAGCAGACATGTCGGCTCCCACCACCGCCGCGCCGCTGCCGAATGGATTCGGCGCATGCGCGGAAGTGTTTTACTTCCTGGTGCGGTGACGTGGCGGTGACGCGGCGGCGTCAACGTCACCGCCGCGTCACCACTACGTCACCGCGCCGTCCGGCGGCGGGGAATTTGATCCGATGGTGTGTACACGCCATCGGATCAAACTCCCGATCGGACATATCCGATGGAAATGGTCCGCGGACCGTTTTCATCGGATATATCCGATCGTCTGTACGCCGCCTAAGAGTCCAAGTGGCAGCTTTATCATATTTTTTGGAGAAGAGCCTCTCAGCGGACCCTCTCATCAAGAGGTTCCTGACAGCTAGGGACAGACTTTCTCCTATGCAGGTTTCCAGGGTCCCCTCATGGGACCTCTCCCTGGTCCTGGAACAGCTGACTAAGGCACCATTTGAGCCTATAGACAGCATTTCTGTAAAATTTCTTACGATTAAATTTACTTTTTTGTTAGCCATCACGTCTGCCAAGAGAGTTGGAGACTTGCATGCTTTTTCTATCAAAGAACCCTTTCTACGGGTTTTTGAAGATAGGGTTATTTTGACTCAGGATCCTCTGTACCTTCCCAAGGTGGCAACCAGGTTCCATAGGTCTCAGGAAGTTATACTTCCTTCTTTTTGCGCAAATCCCAGCAATGAAAAGGAAGCCACTTTCCATTGCCTGGACGTAAGGCGCTGCCTTTTAGTTTACCTAGAGAGGGTTAGTGAGTTCAGATCTTCCCCTCACCTTTTAGTTAATTTCTCAGGGCAGAAAAAGGGCCAACAGGCAACTAAGGCTTCCATCTCCAGATGGATTAGGCAGGCTATCTCCTTGTCATACACACAGGCAGGTAAACCACTTCCTGTTATTAAGGCTCATTCCACGCGTTCTCTGGCAACCTCCTGGGCAGAAAGGGCAGGAGCTTCCATAGAGCAGATCTGTAGAGCGGCAACCTGGTCCAACCGGAATACGTTCATCAGACATTATAGAGTCGAACTACTGTCTCCTCAAGACCTGAGTTTTGGTAGGAAGGTCTTACAGACGGTGGTCCCGCCCTAAGGTAGGCCTGAAGATTACTTGCTCTTCTCTCACAGTGCCGTCCTGGAAGACGAGGGAGAAAGTACCAGTTACTTACCGGTAGCTGGATTTCTACGAAGTCTTACAGGACGGCAGGCCTACTTCCCTCCCTTTTACTCCTATCTATATTCCTCCTTTTTCTTAGTCTCTGTCTATACCGTGTTCTAAAGAGCGGTTACTTATCTTAAACTGAGGCACACGGGAGGGGTGGGGCCTTTTAAACCTCATTTTGATTGTGTTTCCTGTCAGGTGAGCCAGTCTACTCTCACAGTGCCGTCCTGTAAGACTTCGTAGAAATCCAGCTACCGGTAAGTAACTGGTACTTTTTCTATTTTCCTTGCATGCGATTGGGTATTCTTCGCAAATTGAAATTTCACCACATGGACTAAGCTCTGGGCAAATTTCCATTGCAAAGTGAACAGCCTAATTGCCTTTAGTAGATAAACCACACAGTCTTAAAGTGATAGTAAAGGTTCAGGTATTTTGTTTTACAAATAACAAACATATCATACTTACCTCCACTGTGCAGTTCGTTTTGCACAGAGTGGCCCTGATCCTCCTGTTCTGGGGTGCCACGGCGGCTCTCTTGGCTCCTCCCCGCAATAGCTAACCACCTCTGGGAAATGCTCTCCCGAGGGGGTTAGCTTGCGGGCACGCTCCCGTGTCATAAACATACATAGCCACCGAGTGTATGACTCATTCCCGCCCCCCGGCGAGTGAAATAAGTATTTGATCTCCTATTAATCAACAAGATTTCTGGCTCCCAGGTGTTTCTATACAGGTAACGGGTTGAAATGCAATCTCCTAAAGGGAGTGCTCCTAATCTCAGCTTGTTACCTGTATAAAAGACATCTGTCCACAGAAGCAATCATTTAGATTCCAATCTGTCCACCATTTTTTTCTATTGAAAAGCCTGTGGCGTGCAAAACACAACCCAAAAACTCCACCCGGTGCAGGAAAAATGTGCACACACATAAAGAGTGACACAAAAAACTGTGACGGGTGCATCGTCAAATAGTCCTCCAAGGAGAACCCAGCTCTGATCCCCCGGGGCGTTAGGCTCCTGGCAGGGAAAAGAGTATAGGAGTTCAAGCAGCCGAAACCACAAGGACCCCACTAAGGCCCATGCAGCCGAAACCACATGGCCTAACATCCTCAGAAGGACTGCCGAAACAGAACCCTCCTCGGTGAGGCTCCCCCGAAGGGAGACCCCATGAGAGCAGGTGAACTAAGCCAGAAGGCCATGTCCACCTACTCCCAAGACTTTCAGAGCCAGCCCGAGGACCAGCACCCTACTCATCACACAGAAAGTGCAGGTGCACCAACATAAAAAGAAGAAACGTGACAAACGGGGTAAAACAAAAGAAAGTGGGGGAGAAGGAAGGTGGGAGAGGTGAGTGGAAAGTGATCAACGTGCAATACGTTGACCGGCCCTCCGGCCAGGAAACAAAAATTCCCCTGGTCCTAGCCAAAAGGCTCGGCCCTAAGCGCAGGTGTTAAAAAGGTGTATGTGGAGATATGTGACCTAAGGTGCTACACGTTGAGTGCCCCTCAAACACTCAGTGCAATGTATGGCACCCCTGGACTGCCACTCCAGGGGCACTATCTCCACAGGCTTTTCAACGGACCCTGACCCCGGTCCGGACCGGCAGCACCCTTCCCAGCCAGGAAGGTAGGAGAAGAGGTTGGGAAGAGCCAGCCGCAGCCGACTACTACCCACAACCCCCATCTCTCCCACCTAATTACATTCGGGAAGTACTCCCCGCCTCTCCCCGAAAGGATTAGCAAAGGTTCCCTCGCCGAACAACTGACTGGGGCAGACACCACCGAATCCAGGCCAAAGGCCAGGGTCCCGGCCCTTCAGCTTCGACCTCATGCCTCTCTGCCCCGATCAGAAGGCTTTCGCCTCTACACCAACAGGCTTAGCGTCCACCGACTGCCATCCCTTTCCCCCTCGCCGAGTACTGGGGACAGTCAGTTTAGCACCACCTATTGGCAACTGATAAGAACAGATACTACACTTGATCTTAGCCAAAAGGCCGAGAAGCCAATCTCTCCACCATGGCCAAGACCAAAGAGATGTCCAAGGATGACAGAGACAAGATTGTAGTCCTACACAAGGCTGGAATGGGCTACAAGATCATCGCCAATCAGCTTGGTGAGAGGATGACAACAGTTGGTGTGATTATTCGTAAATGGAAGAAACCCAAAATAACTGTCAATATCCCTCGGTCTGGGGCTCCATGTAAGATCTCACCTCATGGAGTTTCATAGATCATGGGAACCGTGAGGAATCAGCCCAGAACTACACGGGAACATCTTGGCAATGATCTCAAGGCAGCTGGGACCATAGTCACCAAGAAAACAATTGGTAACCTACTATGCCGTGAAGGACTGAAATTCTGCAGCGCCCCAAAAAAATTTTTTTTGGGGTAAACAAACACTTTAATTGAGCAAGCTGAAGTTAAAAGCTGATTGGCTATCATTTTAGTAAATCAACCCACTGTTTGTGATGTGATCACTGCAATAAACGTCTGGACAATATTCTAGGGTTCTTTGGTGTGCTAGCGACATATGTTTCTATCTATGCTAATAACAGTTAACCAGATGGCACCACCTTACCCAAGGCTCTTCCAAGGAACATGTACAATGGGATATGTTGTGTAAATGCATCATGATGCACATCAATGTACATCAAAGAGCATTATGATGCATGTTGAAATTCAATAAAATGTGCATTGCAACAAGCATAGAAAATGATCAGAGGAGAACTGGATGAAAGTATTGTGGTAAGATGAGACCAAAATGGAGCTCTTTGGCACCAACTTAACTTGCCGTGTTTGGAGGAGGAGAAATGCTGCCTATGACTAGGGGTGCAATGGATCAAAAAACTCATGGATCGGATCGATCCTCAGATCAGAGTCATGGATCGTATCATTTTTCGGATCAGCAAAAAAAAAAAGACTAATCTTGTTACACCCAACGAAGTTTTAGATTCAGTTATTTTCAACACAAAATGGAGCTGATATGCTTAAATACAGTACTTGTAAATCTGACGGACTGTTTACATGTTAAATTTTAAAAGCCGCAGCAAACCTGCTGACCTCACATGCCTAACTAAATGTGAAAATCAGAGGTGTTCTGTCACATTAGCAAGCATGTAAGGTTTTCTACTGCTTTTAAAATTTAACATGTAAACAGTCCGTTGGATTTCCAAATACTGTATTTAAGCATATAAGCTCAGTTTTGTGTTGAAAATAACTGCGAAATCGAAAACTCTGTTGGGTGTAACAAGATGTCCGCTTGCCCCCTTCTCACTGTCATCACTGTGCAGGAGTGTTGGGTGGAGCAAGATGGCGGCTACGAAACGTCACTTCCCAACAAGACGCCTGCCGCCGGGTGTACCAAGATGGCCGCAGCCAAGGACTTTCCTATGGCGGAGGCTGCGGAGCGCTCTGCGGATCGCGTAGGGGGGCCAATCCAAACAGGGTGACCCATTTGGATCACAGATCAGTGACAATCCGTTGCACCACTAACTATGACCCCAAGAACATCATCCCCACTGTCAAACATGGAGGTGGAAACAATATGCTTTGCGGGTGTGTTTCTGCTAAGGGGACAGGACAACTTCACCACATCAACGGGACGATGGTCTAGGCCATGTACTGTAAAATCTTTGGTGAGAACCTCCTTCCCTCAGCCAGGGCATTGAAAATTGGTTATGGATGGGTATTCCAGCATGATAATGACCCAAAACACATGGCGAAGGCAATAAATGAGTGGCCCAAGAAGAAGCACATTATGATGTGGTGGAAGCTGAGGGTTCGAGTTACCAAATGTCCTCCTCAAATACTCAATGACTTGAAGAGGATCTGCATATAGGAGTGGGACAAAATACCTCCTGATGCCCTGTACACACGATCGGACCTTTGTCCGACCAAATTCACATCGGAATTCCGACGGAGGAAAAGAGAACTTGTTCTCTATATAAACTCTGAGGAAATTCATCGGAATGGGGCATACACATGGTTGGATGGGGCATACACATGGTTGGAATTTCTGATGAAAAAAGTCCATCTGACTTTTTCCACTGGAAATTCAGATCGTGTGTACGAGGAATGAGATGTGTGCAAACTTGGTGGCCAACTACAAGACACGTCTGACCTCTGTGATTGCAAACAAGAGTTTTGCCACCAAGTACGAAGTTTACATTTGCGAAGAGGTCAAATACTTATTTCACTCATTAAAATGCAAATCAATTGATAACTTTTTTTAAATGCCTTTTTCTGGATATTTTTGTTTGGTCTCTCACTGTTAGGCCGCGTACACACGATCAAATTTATCTGCTGAAACTGGCCCGCAGGGCCGTTTCAGCAAACAAATCCGATAGTGTGTACGGGCTAGCGGACATGTTTTAGCAGCGGACAAATTTCAAAGCATGCTTTGAAATTTGTCCGCCGGAGCCATGTCCGTCGGATATGTCTGCTGGTTAGTACACTCACCAGCGGACATAACTGTCCACGCATGCGTCGAATGGATTTGACGCATGCGTGGAAGTATTTTACTTCCTGGAGTGGTGACGTGGCGGCGTCAACGTCACCGCCATGTCACCGCGTCCTCAGCCCGAGGGGATTTTCGTCCGATGGTGTGTACACGCCATCGGACCAAAATCCGATGAGACATGTCCGCTGCGACCGGTTCGTCGGACATGTTTGAGCGGACATGTCTCATCGTGTGTACGCGGCCTTAAAGTAAACCTACCATTAAAATTGTAGACTGGTCATTTCTTTGTCAGTGGGCAAATGTACAAAATCAGCAGGGGCATCAAATACTGAGATGGTAACCCAGAGATGTCTTGTAAATGTATTAGTCCTGTGATGTTCTTGGCTGTTCTCAATTATCTAACAGAGATCAGCCCTCTGCTTTAGCCTCTTACCTTGTGACTCGCGGCAAAGTTACAATGTTGCAGTCTGGTACCTGGGGGAGAGGAAACTGAGGATATGCTTCTCCTGCTGATGACATGATCTCACCCTAGGCAAGGTCACTGGAATGGACTTTTTAATCCTAAAATTATACTATTGCTAAATATTTCAAAACATCACATCTGAGTTTGCATGCATTTCTCAAGTGAATGTGCATAGACGAGCGTTGTCACACATTTTTTATGCTTGATGCAATGCACATTTTATTGAATTTCAACATGCATCATAATGCTCTTTGATGTACATTGATGTGCATCATGATGCATTTACACAACATATCCCATTGCACATGTTCCTTGGTAGAGCCTTGGGTAAGGGGGTACCATCTGGTTAACTGTTATTAGCATAGGCAAGAACGTATGTCGCTAGTACACCATGGAACCCTTAGAATATTGTCTAGACGTTTACTGCACTGATCACATCACAAACAATGGGTTGATTTACTAAAAATGGAAAGTGAAAAATCTGGTGAATATGTGCATGGTAGCCAATCAGCTTCTAACTTCAGCTTGCTCAATTAAGTGTTTGTTAACCCCCCCCCCAAAAAAAATACAGATCCTGGTCCCTTAAAGCAGATTACACAGTGCTTGAGCTGTGTATTCTGCCCCCCTCTAAACTGTTAAAAAAAACTACCTGAATCTGCACCTTCCTGCACGTTCTCCCTGCGCTGACCACGAAAATTAGGGCTGCTGACCACCATGGTCAGAGTGTGTCCCGGTGTTTCGTCAAATATGGCGACCCATCAGAATTAGTAATGGAAGTGTCGTTTTATCGCCGCCATCTTGCTTCACCCCGCACTCCTCCATAGTATTGATACACCGAGAAGGGGAAAGCAGACATCTTGTTACACCCACCAGAGTTTTGCATTTTACACTTATATTTAACGTAGTAAAATAAGTTTATATACTGAAATCCAGATGTAGGAAGATAGAGGCGACAGAACGTCACTTACATTACCAATTCTGACGGGTTGCCATATCTGACGAAACGCCATCATACCCTTCTGTCCCCTCTGCTCTTCCCTCTCCCCCTCATCCCCTCCTTCCTGCCTGTCGGCTCCCTCTCTCTGTGTCTGTCGATGCCCCCCCCCCCCCCCCCACAGCTTTTCTTAAAAAAAATATGTAAAATTGTCACTGCCCCCCCCACTTAGAGTTTGGCATAGCACACTACGTAAGTTGTTTTAAAAAAACAAGCATTCTAAATACCATTGTTGAGCTGTCTTCACGTGACTTTACAGCTACAGGACAGAGCTTCTGCAGGAGCAGACAAGCGGCCACATGATCTCCCCAGCTGAGAGACGTCAGATGGAGATCACGGCCCCTCCAGCATAAGCCATTCATCGGATCTGTACATCGGCCACAAGTCATGTGACCGGCCAGAAGATTTAAAACTCTGTTTTTTTAAAACAACTTACATAGTGTGCTATGCCAGCCTCTAGTAGAGAGGCTGGCAGTGACTTATAAAAACGGGTTAACAGATACTTTAAGCTTTGACAAAAAAAAAGCTGAAAGCTGATTGGTTTCTATGCAGAGCTGCACCAGATTTTGCACTCTCCAGTTTTAGTAAGTCTCCCTCAGTGTCGAGGTCATGAAGGACCCCTTCACCAGGGATGTGAAGATCACATGCCTGACAAAGGGGTCCTACCCTGCTCTGAAATCTCACACTGACACTGTTTGTGATTGCTTCAATAAGATGATGTTCTAGGGATCCATGGTATTCTGGTGACATATGCTCTTGATGATGCCTTTACATGCGCAATGACACGTCAAAGTGAGTCTTAAAGAGCATTGAACCGCGTCTTAATGCTTGTGTTGAGATGCGTTTTGATGCGTTTTTGTTGACTTCAAAGGAAAATGCATTAAGCAAAATATAAAAGCTCAGTCTTGGAAGAAGTCACCTATTTCCATCCGGATAGGTGAACTTTACATACACCAGTTAAAGCGTTAGTAAAGGATATTTTTTTTTCATTTAAAATAACAAACATGTTATACTTGCCTCCACTGTGCAGTTCGTTTTTCACAGAGTGGCCCCAATCCACGTCTTCTGGGGTCCCTCGGCAGCTGTCTCTGGTACTCCCCACAATTACTCACCACAGTCATGCGAGAGCTTGCATGGTGGTCAGTAATTGCAGGCGCGCTCCCTTGATACAGTGAGCGGCCCTTGATACAGCCCCTCCCCTCGGCGCGCCACGTCACTGGATGTGATTGACATTATGCATTAAGGTGAAAAAACATCACCTGGCTAGAGCGGATGGATTAAGAGCAGTGCAGCCATTGGCTGGCGCTGCTCTCAATCCATCCGCTCTAGCCAATCAGCGGCCCGGCTGAGCGGCGAAGAGGATATCGGGACCGCGCGGGACTTTCGAGGGGTCAGGTAAGTATAGGGGGGGGCCGGCAGCATCCAATGTTTATTCACCTTAATGCATAGATTGCATTAAGGTGAAATTTTCTTTACACCTCCTTTAATGGTGAAACAAAAGACTTCACAGTGTTACAGCAAATTCCACACCCATTATAAGTTTATCTTGATAGAAATATCCGTTGTCAGTAGTTATTCAGTGAGCAAAGGTGGATCGACATGTGAGAGGTCAGGGTTTAATGGCCTGAGCTGAGTGTCAGTGTCTTGTCCCTGCATTCTCCAGCACTGCATTGTCCTCTTATGACCGCTCCCAGTGTGGAGGGATACAGAAGCCTGGAGGGTATATCCTGGAAGAGCAGAAGATTGCTGTTTGGTTGAGTTACATTGTAAGCCTGTGAGATCTGCAGCTCTGCTAACCTGGATATTGCTGATTATAAGGAGAAAATTGCTGACTGACTGCGGCAAGCTTTATACACGCACAGTACAGCTAGCAGAGGGGGTCATATACAATGTTATTGGTTGGCAGTTACCTTGTTACTTACTAATTAGCTTTGTTAAATTCTCGTGTCTTATTAGTTATTCTTTATAGCCACATTGGAATATTGGTGCGGTATTGAATTCTGGGGCATTATGCAATATCTTTTGTATCTGTATAGCAGTTTCTGTATGTATATGGTTATATTGTAGGGATTCTCTCTCATTACAGATGACAGAGCACTTTGAAAAAAATGTAAATCACTTTTACTTTTTTTTTTTTTTTCACGTAACTGCTAAGTGAAAAGAAATGTCACCTAAGATACCTGGCCAAGTCTATACTTTTTCTAAGTTTTGAATGGGTTGGCACCAGTGTCAGCTTTTATTTATCTGTATCCCCATTGGGGAGTTTTTTTTAATCATACCTTACAGAGAACATTATTGTGGAACCTATGGGTTCTACTGCTATCTTCAGAACATTGGACACTGGTAACGAAAGCTTTATGGACAGCCCAGTATGCTTCTTTCTTTTTTTTTTGCTAGTGTCCTATGAGAGGGGATGTCTTCTTCTCTCTGGTGTGAGAGAAGCTACAAACCATTTTTTCTTACAGCAAGTTTCTTCAGTAGATGCAGAGTTCCTGTAGGGCAGTGGTTCTCAACCTGGGGGTCGGGACCCCCTCGGGGGTCAAATGATGATTTGCCTGGGGTCACCAAATCCCAGGCTGTTCCTGAACCCTACGCCGATTTAACAGCGTTTTTGCGGCCACCCAACAGGGCTGTTCCTGGAGCCCGCGGCCGCCCACTCAGCCTCTTCGCAGCTGCCCATTCAATTCACGGCATGAATGGGGGGCGGAGACTAGAGGTCAGCTGACTGGTGAGGAATGTGAAGTGGAAGGGGCTGGAGGAGACACTATCTCCTGATTTTGGCATATGGGTCACTCCTGCAAGACACCATGAACCCGGAGACACAGTGAGTAACACTGCCTGTGATTATAGTTGCCATTAAAAGTCCCCACTAAAGTTCTCAGATCAGCAGATGACCTTGATCAAGAGCACCTAATTTGGTTGATCAGAACTCCCTCCAGCATGGCTACACTTCCCATTCCTTACACCCCCCCCCCCCCCAACAAGGAGTAAGAGAAGGAATAAAGAGAGAATACATGGAAGGGAGAGGAAAAGAGGGGTAGTAACAAAGAAAAAGGGAGAGAAAGAATATAAGAGAGAACAAGAAATACGGCTAGAGAGAGAGGGATGGGGGGAAAAATTAGGATAGAGAGATAAAAGAGAGTGGCACATCCTAAATTGTGCAGTGGAAGGTGTTAGGGGAGCAAATTACTTGCCATGCTACAATTATTTTTTTCTGTTAGAGGTCCCCGCAACTTCGTAAATTTTATCAAGGGTTTAGTTTGCACATTTCTAGATCAACAAATTACTGAAGCCTTACAATAGAATAGGAAACTGTTAGCGCAAACAAATGGTGCATAAATAAATGGTGATATAGCAACAAGTCAGTTTAAAATAATAGTAACAGGCAGTTTAAGGGTTAAAAAGCAGATAATATGGCTTGTGGATGTGAACCTCAGAGTGCTGACTCTGTAGTAAACAAAGGGTAGAGAAAAAAGAAGCGCTATACCAACAGGTGTTAAAGTCACCTGTGCCCCCATTGCAGCCTCTGCTCACCTGTGCCCCCATTGCAGCCTCTGCTCACCTGTGCCCCCATTGCAGCCTCTGCTCACCTGTGCAGAGGATAATCACATGGTAGAGAAAAGCCACGGGATTAGAGAGCGGATAGTCAATTGTTAAAACAGAGTTTCCATTATAAATGACTCCACTCCGCTCATGGTTACACACAGCCCCGCCTCCTGACCTCGCACCTGTAAGATAGACAGAATGCCAGTCCAATGCTGGATTGTGTTCTGCCTATCTTACAGACGCAGGGTCAGGAGGCGGTGTTGTGTGTAACCACGAGCGGAACAGAGGCATTTATAATGTAAACTCTGCTGTAACAGCCGACTATCCGCTCTGTAATCCTGCGTCTTTCTCTTCCTCCATGCTGAAATCCTATGTGCAGCATTTTAAACCCGGCGTATAAGAAGACCCCTGATTTTTGGGCAGTTTTTTTAAATGTAAAAGATCATCTTATGCGCTGGAAAATCCGGTAGAAAAGATAACGATTCGTAATTTAATGTTGGTCAATAAAAATACATAACGATTGAAAATTAATCTGTCCAAGTAAACGACATATCTTCTAGCGTGGATTAATAGTAATTGTAGTTTTTTAATGCTGGATGATTGCTCTGAGAATTGGCTGTTAAGGATTCTTCTGTCATATAAATCATGGGCCAGATTCAGAGACCCGTAACTCCTGTCTAACTAGTGTTAGACTGGAGTACTTTCGAATTACGCGCGTTTTTTAGCTAGTCGGAAATCTCAAACCATGAAAAGACGGCTGCGGGCTTCAATTCGACTGGATTACGTGTTCGTACGCCTTCGGATCTACGCTGCAATAAAATTGCGGCCACTGGGTGGAAATTTCTGAACGGAGCATGCGCAGTTCGATCGCCGCGGGGACGCGCATAATTTAAATGCTTCACGCCCCCTAATCGCGTATTTCGATTACGCGGCGAGAAATAGACTACGCCGCCGTATCGTACGGGCAAAATTCGATTTAGAGCCTGGTAAAATACGGCAGCGTAGAGTATTTCGAAAACGCTGTGCAAATTTACGTGTACCTGAATCTGGCCCCATATGTCTACTCATTTATACCATGTCTGTGACATTACACAATTATAAATACCTGTGGTAAAGCGTTACGTACAGATGTTGGAAGAAGTAATGTGCGGTTCCTGATGTGTTTCACACTAAACTCTGTTTCCTATCTTTCCTTACAAGGTCTGAGGACCATGGACCTGGATGTACTGAATATGTTTCTAATAGCTGGAGGTACTTTGCTGATTCCAATTTTGGCTTTTTTGACTTCCTTCCTCCTGTGGCCCGCTGCTCTCATCAAGATTTACTATTGGTAAGGCTGAATTTTTAAATGTGACATGGAAATGTGAAGCACATAGTTTTATGGTAATTCGAGTCCAAGAGTAGTGCTTCTGATTATTACAAATGCCCATTGGTGACTGGTTCCCTTAAAAGTTTCAGAAAGCCTAAAATTGTCCATTGCAGGGTTACCTGCCTGTTTAGGTCTAGGGGGCTTGGTAGGGGACTTATCTGATCCTCTGCTCCTGTAGGCTCCTCTGGACTGCTAGATTGGTTCCCACGGCCTCTTCTTCCTTGCTCTCTGCTGGTCTAAGGTCCTCCAATGTCATTAAGACAGATGTAGGGACACCGAGGCACTTGGATGTGAGGACACTAAGGCACAGTGCACTGCTGGAGTGTGGGGAGCACTGTCTGCTGGGGGAGCAGAGAATAAGGTAATAGAAGTGCTTTTTGCAGCCCCTAGACAGAAAAGCATTTAACCCTTGCAGTGGAGGTGTAGCCCCACTGCAAAGAGGGCATTTAGGCTTTCTAGAGCTTTAAACTTCACTTCCTAACCTCTGATCATAAAGCCTCGTACACACGACCAGTTTTCCTGTCAGGAAAACAGCCAGGAAACCTGGTGGGAAAATAGAGAACCAGCTCTCTATTTTCCCATCGGGATTCCAGGTTTTTTTTTCCCGCCAGATCTTCTACTTACCTATGGGAAACATTGCGAGGAAATGCCAATGGGGCATACACACGGCTGGGCAGTGTTTTGTTTTTAAAATTAATCTGATTGGTTCTGAGGAGTTTTAGACACACAACTTGGACCACAGTGAAAAGCTGCCATGAGATTTTTTTATAAGGAGCCAGACAAGCAGGAAGTGTGGAGATCAGAGCAGAATTTCAGTAACTTCAAAGCAAAAACGAACAATGAGAACATAAAAACAGCAATGCATTAAGGTAAAGGAAGCTATTTAGCTAAAAAAAAAAAATTTCCTTGTGACCCTTTAAGTCTTACTTTAACTAAACCTTTGAAGAGGAACTCTGGACGTGTCCAAGATGGTGACCAAAGTGGACGTATAGTTGAGGAGCTTCCCTCCCTTAGCCATACATCCCAACTACCTGAGACGGGAATGAGGGACACCTATTAGCAAAAGTATATAGGTATAGGAAACACACCCTGTCACGCCCCCTTTAAAGGTGAATTGTACAAAAAAATATTTGTTAAATGCACAAGTGCTTTTTTACCCCTACTGTTGCTTTATACTGGCTTTTGGAATTTACAATTGCAACAGCTTAGAATTTGGATAAAAGGTTAAGCACTAGAAAACACTTTTTGTGGGATAAAATTTTTATTTTATTTACAATTGTATAGATCAGACCAAAATGAGGGACAAATGAGGAGGGAAGGGGGACAGAGGGACTTTGTTCCAAAAGAGGGACAGTCCCTTGAAATCAGGGACAGTTGGGAGCTATGCCTTGGCATGTATACCAACATAATATTGAATAAGGACTGAATAAGGACTGCTTTCTGTGCTACTCACCTGCATGCTCTTTCCCTCCTATCACCTAAACTAAACTAAAGAAACGTCCCTGGGACCTGGGGCTTTTGTGGAGAACCCCAACAAACATAATCGAGGGGCTGACTTTAGGGATTGACTTCCTTTTTTTTTCTACTTATATTAACAGAAAATTAGATCAATCATACCTAAAATTGTTAATTTTCTACACTGCCTTCTATGCCAGATGTGAAAATTCTGCTAAAATGGAAATGATCTACCCCACCCACAACAGATATGTGGACAACGGCGGATCCAGGGGGGGGGGGGCAACGGGGAAATTCCCCCCCCCCCCCGAGGCAATCATGTCACATTGGCTTTAAAAAAGCCCCAGGGGCCCAGAAGCCACCAGGGCCCCAGATGGCAAACCCCTCTTTTTTTATTTATTTTTTTATAAAAAAAAAAATTTTCAACATATTTTTCTTTTATTTTTTATTAAAGGGCCAATTTTTTTCTTTTATTTTTTTAGAAGTCCGGAGGTCCCCAGGGTCC
>CM056055.1:30935763-31020376 GCA_029574335.1 Rana kukunoris | reverse complement strand
CCAGGATACGCCCTGATGCTTGGCACTGGAGTCGAACACTACCGTTGATTTGTTTTGGGCTTACGTGGATGGTACACTCCGAAGAAAAGGTAGGTACCAGCACTCATCGTGTATTTGAAGAGGTGGAGCTGGCTCAGCGTGCTCATTGTCAAAGATCCTCCTCATAAAGGTAATGAAATGGTCCTTCATTTCAGGCCTGTTCTTTAGTGTTCGTTGAAGTAAGTTGAATCTGGATAAAGCCTGTTCACGATTGTTTGGCAGTTTGACCTTTGCAGCACGAAGAGGCAATGGTGCAACCAGCTGTTGGACTCATCCTTGAAGAATTCTTTGTCCATTATTTTGATGAACTCTCTGTCTTCAACTGACAAGGCTATTTTGTTGTCGTCACTTGTGGTACAAAACACTGTGGTACCTAGGTTGTCGTCACAAAGGATAGGAGTGACATCAGGTACTTGGATGATGTCAAGAGGCTTCTCCTTTACTTCATAATGGTGAGGGCACTCTTTAAAGTGGGATGCACGTCCATTTCCTAACATGTAAGTTTTGAAGGAGTGGATCTCAGATGACGTACACATTCTATCAAGCATACATCGCCACTATTACCCAGCCTAGATCAAGTCTTTGTGCATAAGGGGCATCCTCAGGTCCATCACACTGCTCACGTACCTTATGTACTCTGAGAATGTCTCTTCCTAGCAAAACTAAGATTTCAGCATTCATGTCCATTGCGGGAATCTCATCAACAAGGTGCCTTAAGTGAGGATGGTGATATGCAGCCTCTGGAGTAGGAATCTCTTCTCGTTCGTTCTGGTATCTGGTCACACTCAACTAATGTTGGTAGAGAGTATGCCATCTTTCCCTTCGATATGAGACACCATGAACCCATCGACCCTTCTGCCGAAAGTCTCTACGCGACCAGAACAGGTTCTGAGAGTATACGGTGTGGCATGACCCTCAATGCCAAAGATCTCAAAGAATTTAGGCTTGACCAGGGATCTGTTGCTCTGTTCATCTATTATGGCATACATCCTGGCAGCTTTTTCAGGTTGATCCTCTGGGTATACCTTAACAAGGCATATCTTGGCACAGCACCTGTGATCTAAACCTCCTCCACAGACTTCTGTGCATGAAGAAGAAACATTCTCCTTGGCTAGAGCGTGGCTTTGTTTGCTCCCCGCCATGATTTGAGAGAGGGGTGGAGGTAGGTAGCTGCTGTGGGATGTCTGTAAGTGGAGAAGGATGCATAGCTGTCACATGTCTTTCACTACTGCATTTTGTGCACTTGATGACAACTTTACAGTCCTTGGCAAAATGACTATAAGAAGCACAGCACCTGTAGCATACTCCAAGTTTCTGGAGAATCTCCCTGCGCTCTTGTAAAGTCTTTGCTCTCAGCTCCCGGCATTTCTTAAGAGGGTGAGGCTTCTTGTGAATAGGGCACTGACGATTAGGATCTTTATCTCTACCACCCAAATCACTCTGGTATGCATGAGAGGACACAGGTGGTGAGATGTCTGTCCTTTTAACAGATATTGCTCTATGAAAGTCTCTGCGTTTAGCTGCTGTGTTATCATACCTTGGTGATGGTGATGATGATGATGAGGCAGGTAAGTTGGGTTCACTGAAGCTGAAGCTGGGATCATTTCTCATCCAGGCTTGTTCACTGATGAACCTGCAAAAATATGAGAATGGAGGAAAGGCTACGTCATAGTCTCTTTTGTACCTTGAGCCCTGCTGCGCCCATCTCTCTTGCAGGCCGTATGGCAGTTTAGACACCACTGGATTGACACCATGAGCAGTGTCCAGGAAGCTTAGTCCAGGTAGACGTGGGTCTGACTTTGCCAACTCTAACTCCATGAGGAGGTCACTTAGATCTTGGAGCTTGCGATAGTCTTTGTTCCCTATTTTTGGGAAGTTTTGCAGTCTCTTGAATAGAGCGCTTTCTATGGCTTCTGAGCTACCATAGGCTTGCTCAAGTCTTGCCCATGCAGCAACAAGACCTGCATCTGGGTGGTCAACATGTACTGTCCTCAGCTCTTTTAACACGATTTGCAGATTCTGGCCCCAGCGACTTTATGAGATAATCAAGTTCCTGCTTGGCAGTAAGGTTGAAATCAGCAATAGCAGCCTTGAAGGTTGATCTCCAGGCCCTGTAGCTCTCTGGACAGTCATCAAACCTTGAGAGGCTAGTGTTAATGAGCTCACGGTGTGCCATATATCTGGCGAAGTCATTCAAGTCTGATCTCTCACTCTTTGGTGCCAAAGTAACTTGTGGAACCCCTTGGGTGTGAAAGTTCTCTGGTGAAGAAGGGTGAGGTTTACCAGGATAAAATGATGTTGCATGAGCGCTTAACTTTGGTGTAGTCTCTAAGGCTTCTGCTGGCTGTGGCTGTAGCTGCGGCTTGTCGCTGGAAGTCACCTTGTTGTTGGCAGGAGTCGATGTGGTTTGCTGCGTAGATGCACTTGTGTTGTGGACTTGAGGAGGCTCAGGCATTTGGAGCTGAGAGGTCACTGTATTGAGAGTCAGAACAGTGTTGTTAGTAGGAGGTATAGGGAGATGACTCTGTAACTTTGTAAGCATTATGCTTTAGCACATATTCACTGGTGCGTTCAATTGGATCTTCCAGTTCTGCTGGGATAAGACAGTCTGAATTAGTACTTTGACCCATTGCTTGTTCAAGGACTTTCAGCCTTGCTAGGGCACCTGCTTCTCTTTCTCTATTTGCAGAATCTTTATTGGGATTCCATCTCTGCTTGGCGAGTTTTGCTCTGGGCTTCCATCTCTGCCTGGCGAGTTTTGCTCTGAGCTTCCATCTCTGCCTGCAGAGCTTTGCTTTGGGCTTCCATCTCTGCTTCTTTCTTAGCAAGGGAGCTTTGCGCTTTTCTGGATTCAGCATCAGCGCGGGCCTCTATTAGCTTGTCGCTTAATGTTGAACTTCTGGAGCGAGAGGATCTAGAAGAACGTGCAGTGTGCTTGGTTGATATTGATCTGTGAGATCTGGTCTCTTGCAGTTGAGCAATGCGGAGTTCTGCCTTACACTGAGCATTTTGCACTAAGAGATCCCTTTGTTGGTTCAGTGCATCAGTATTGGTCAGTTCTGCTGAAAAGTCCTCTATATTACAGTCTTGCAAGAAGGCAGTGTATTTTGCAGACAGCCGCTAGTAATGTTCATACGCAGCAGATAGGCGATCTATAGAGTCTCTTAATTCAGCTGGTTGATCATTAAAGTGTGGCAAAACTGACATGCAGTGTGAAGTTTTGTCCCAGAGGTCTGACAGCTTGCTGGAGAACTCATCTCTAGTGTATTCATAGTTTTCTCTGAGTTTCTGTGTTGGTTTTATTGTACGCTTGGGTCTTACACTCTGTTCAGCAATATCTGCAGAGTCTGCTCCCTGTACGTCTGCGGGTTCAGAGGCATGATGAATCTGCGTTGGTTCAGCCATAAAGGAGTGTTCAGAGCCTTGTCTAGACATTTCTCACGGTTTTGTAAAAAATGGTACTGTCTCTTTAAGAAGACGAACAGCAGCTTAGACAGGTGGGGTAACACAGTTCAATTTAACAGCTTTCAACATTCACATGAAGCACAGTAAGCTTGTGCGACAATGTGCTTTCACAAGATGGCGGCTGGCACTGAGCTTGATTGTAGATTAGGCACACACATATACACAGCAGGCTGTAAGAATTCTATGCATCTTTTGACTATTCTGACTCCGATTGTTGTGATAGCGATATATCCCTTGCTGAGACCTCTATGCCTGGCCTGTATAAGTAGATGTACTCACTGTGGACAATCCTTGTCAGATAGCTGAACTCGTCAATACCGATTCATTCAAAAGAGGTGTTTATTCTTTAACTTCAGGGGTTACAGCAGATAACAGGAACAGCAGATGAATGGTAATAGTATTGTGCGGTCAAAAGATGATGCCTTTCCCAAGTACCGTGCAGATACATGTGTGTCCTTGTACATGTGGCTTGCTTAGCTGAGAGAATGACACAGGAAGTACTACCCACAGGAAGTAGGGAGGGGCATACATAAACTGGAAAATGTGGTAACTAATGAGGAATTACAGAGAACATGTACATTGCAAGAAAGGCCACTAGATGGCAGCATAGGATAACACATAGATTTAGCTATGAGAAAATAGTTAAGCAAACCACACTATATGAACTCTAATCTATATAACAATGCTAATATTAACTGAGGCTATGCATCTCATATTCTATGCCCATATTGGGGGCAGCACACTATTTGTTTTCTAATCCGGTCGAAATATTTTCGATTTCGACCGGATTCTTTAGAAATTCGGTTGAAAACGAACGAATTCCGAAAACGGTCGAAATATTTTAGATTTAGATTTTTCGAAATTCGGTCGTAAACTAACGATTTCCGAAAACGAATTCAACACATGTAACGTACCTAACTTAACAAAATCAATCAAATGTCGAATTAAAACGAAACAAAACAAATTTTTCACTTTTGCACATGCCTAATAGTGCCCCAAGGGCCGAATAAAGGCAAGCAAAGGGCTGCATCCGGCCCTCGGGCCGCAATTTGGAGACCACTGTTCTAGACCATTAAAAACGTCATTTTTTAGAACCCGAAAAAATGGTTGTGTGTACGCGCATAAGGGAATATATTTGACCATTCTTACAGAAGCACATTTGTGAGGTCAGCCACTGATGTTGGGTGAGAAAGTCTGGCGCGCAGTCTCCGCTCTAATTCATCCCATAGGTGTTCTATCGGGTCGAGATCAGGATTCTGTGCAGGCCAGTCAAGTTCCTCCACCCCCAAACACAGTCATCCATGTCTTTATGGACCTTGCTTTGGAGGAGGCAACCTTATTGCACCAGAGTGGAGGAAATGCCCCCCGGGCCCTCACCCAAAAACCCTGAGACCCTTCTTGCAACATGTTTAGACACGGGAGTTATTTAAAATATCCAAGTTGGTATTTAGAAAATGAATGTCATTTGTGAATAATGCAGTTTAGCAAATATTCACAAGAAGAAGGTCTTGTGTATTTGACTATAATGCAATTTTATAATAGAATTTCATGGTCTGAAGACCATGCTTTCAAGATCAACTTACAAAGGCTGAGTGAAAGCTGATACTATATGACCTGATGGAATCAGCTACAAAATCTGAAATGGAAAAATTTGGAGTATGAGCCCTAACAGCAAGAACAGGTCCATAGCTCAGTGACAGAAGGCAAAGCCATTCATTATATTAGCGACAGTGAAAGATGCAGAGCAGAAAAATCCAAATCAACCAACCATCTTTCATTGTGCTGTCTGCTATAAACTAATGAAACAGAAAATCAAATTGCTATGGGTGGCATTGCTGCTGCACTTTGATCTGCCTCCCTCGATACGACAGTCAGAGCCTTAAATTGTATGGAAAGCCAAAACTTTTTATTTTCTTTTATTTTTTATTTCAGTTTTTCAGAAGGGAAGAGTTAAAACTCCTATCAAATTATTTTTGCTGCCTGTGTCCCGCTGGGGATATTCCTTTTACTTCCTGTTCTGGAGATGCAACAGGAAACAAGAGGAAATCTCTTTAACCACTTCAGCCAGCCCCGGACGATTTGGCTGCCCAATGACCGGGCCATTTTTTTGCGATTCGGCACTGCGTCGCTTTAACTGACAATTGTGCGGTCGTGCGACGTGGCTTCCAAACAAAATTGATGTCCTTTTTTTCCCACAAACAGAGCTTTCTTTTGGTGGTATTTGATCACCTCTGCGGTTTTAATTTTTTGTGCTATAAACAAAAATAGTGTGGCAATTTTGAAAAAAAAGGAATATTTTTTACTTTTTGCTATAATAAATATCCCCAAAAAATATATATAAAAAAAAAAACATATAAGCATATATTGATTGGTTTGCGCAAATAATATTTTATTTTTATATTATATATTTTTTTCTTTACTACTACTAGGAATAGTGGTGATCTGCGACTTTTATTGTGACTGCGACATGGCGGACACATCAGACACTTTTGATGCTATTTTGGGACCATTGTCATTTATACAGCAATCAGTGCTATAAAAATGCACTGATTACTGTGTAAATGACACTGACAGTGAAGGGGTTAAACCACTAGGGGGCAAGAAGGGGTTAAGTGTGTCCTAGAAAGTGATTCTAACTGTGTGGGGGCTGGGCTACAAGTGACACGACAGCAGGGGCGTTGCTATGTCCCAAAAAGACCAGGGGCTTCAGCCGCAGGCCAAGCTGGCACCGGGGGGGGGGGTTGCTGCGGTCGGCGGAGTGGTGCCGGTGACCTACCTGACACACACACACCAGACCTACATGTGTGTGTGTCAGTGTACACACACACACAGTGACACAACCTGCATACACCAACACTGACCACACTACACTAACCACACTACACTAACCACACTACACTGACCACACAACACTGACCACACTACACTAACCAAACCACACTACACTGACCACACTACACTGACCACACTACACTGACCACACTACACTAACCAAACCACACTACACTGACCACACTACACTGACCACAATACACTAACCACACAACACTGACCACACTACACTGACCACACTACACTGACCACACTACACAACCAAACCACACTACACTGACCACACTACACTGACCACACTACACTGACCACACTACACTGACCACACTACACTGACCACACTACACTAACCAACACACACTACACTGACCACACTACACTGACCACACTACACTGACCACACTACACTGACCACACTACACTAACCAAACCACACACACACACTGACCACACTACACTGACCACACTACACTGACCACACTACACTGGCCACACTGCACTGACCACACTGCACTGACCACACTACACTGCACTGACCACACTACACTGCACTGACCACACTACACTGCACTACACTGACCAGACTACACTACACTAACCACTAACAGACTACTCTACACTACACTGACCAGACATACATTATCACTGACGTCACCTACCTCAGCTGTGGTGTGCCCATCATAGCCATGCAGACAGGGAGGAGGGAGACTCAGGAGAGGAGAGCCCCGAGCAGGGATGTGGCACATATTCAGCCACAGCAGCAGAGCCGTAGAGAGCCGCGACATTGTAATTCCCCACCTTCTGAGCTTGCGGCGCCTGATGATGGACGTCACACGTCCCCCGCAGGCCCGGATTGGTCCATCATAGGCGCTGCTGCTGCACGTTCCAGAAGGTGGGACCTGCTGTGTCTTCTTCCGGCACACTCGGAATAGAATAGAATGGTCCCTGCTTGGCGAAGTGGCGGCGGCGATCGGCGCTCGGGGCAACAACACATTTCTTCATGCCCGAGACTCGGGGCTTTTCGGACACCATTCGGGGCTCCAGCCCCCCTAGCCAGGGCCTAACGACGCCTCTGCTCGACAGTGATCAGTGCTCCGATGACAGGAGATATTCCCTCACAATGAGCTGCTGACTGCTGCGGCGCATGCGCACAGGGGATTCTCAGCTGAAGGCCCAGCAGACGCGGGACCTTGCCGGAAAGAAGTCTCCCGACAGTGACGACATTGTTGCCTCCAGCCACTCACAGCGCTGGAGCCACGATACCCAGAAAACACGCCAAGGCAACATGTCATGTCCATCGGCGTGGACCAGGTAAGTTACCGATGCCTTGTAAAGTAAGTATTTCATAATGAGCTAGTATATGCGTTGCATACTAGCTCATTATGCCTTTTACCTTACAGGTGGAAAAAATAAATAAAAAAAGGTATGACTATACAACCGCTTTAATGGACCCTGCTTTGTGCACTGGTCCTAACATTTGGTGGAGGGGGGATTATGGTGTGGGGTTGTTTTTCAGGGGTTGGGCTTGGCCCCTTATTTCCAGTAAAGGAAACTCTTAAGGTGTCACCATACCAAGACATTTTGGACCACTTTGTGGGAACAGTTTGGGGATGGCCCCTTCCTGTTCCAACATGACTGCGCACCACAAAGCAAGGTCAATAAAGACTAGATGAGTGACTTTGGGGTGGAGGAAGTTGACTGGCCTGCACAAATGCACTTCTGGAAGAATGGTTAACCATTCCTATAGACACAGTCCTAAACCTTGTGGTCAGTCTTCCTGGAAGAGTTGAAGCTGTTATAGCTGCAAAAGTGCGGGCCAACTCAATACTGAACCCTGCGGACTAATGCAGCGTACACACAATCGTTTTTCGGCATGTAAAAAAAGGAAGTTTTGTGTGTGGGCTTCCCAGCATTTTTTCGGTTCTGAAAAACGACCAAAAAAAAAAAAAATTTAAACAAAGTCGTTTTTCGGGTTGTAAAAAATGATTGTGTGTGGGCTTTAACGACGTGAAAAAGCCGCGCATGCTCAGAAGCAAGTTATGAGAAGGGAGCACTTGTTCTGGAAAAACTACCCGTCCGTAATGGAGATATTACATTCATCACGCTGTAACACACAGAAAAGCGTGAATCGTCTTTTACTAACGCGAAATCAGCTAAAGCAGCCCCAGGGGTGGCGCCATCCGAATGGAACTTCCCCTTTATAGTGCCGTCGTACGTTTGTACGTCACCAGCGCTTTGCTAAAGCATTGTTTTTTTCATGATTGTGTGTAGGTAAGGCCATTTTAATAATCGGGTTGAAAAAAACGTTTTTTCTAGACCATTAAAAATTTAATTTTTTAGAACCCGAAAAACAGTCGTGTGTACGTGGCATAAGGGAAAATTTGACCATTCTTATGGAAGAACATTTGTGAGGTCAGCCACTGATGTTGGGTGAGAAGGTCTGGCGCGCAGTCTCCGAAAAGGTGACATTCCAAAGGTGTTCTATCGGGATGAAATCAGGATTCTGCATTGTACTTGTTGTCACCGCACTTTGCTAGAGCATTTTTTTTTTAACGATCATGTGTAGGCAACGTCGTTTTAATGATGAAGTTGGAAAAAACGTTGTTTTTTCTAGAGGCTAAAAAAACGTTGTTTTTTACATGCCGAAAAACGATTGTGTGTAACACGGCATAAGACCTGGATACCATTAAAGTTCATGTGCATGTAAAGGCAGGTGTCCCAATACTTTTGGTGACTGAGGCCGGATCCACGTACCGCGGCGTATCTTTGTGGCGGGCGTAGCGTATCTTATTTACGCTACGCCGCCGCAACTTAGAGAGGCAAGTGCCATATTCACAAAGCACGTGCGTCCTAAGTTACGGCGGCGTAGCGTAGATGGGCCAGCGTAAGTCCGCGTAATTCAAAGTAGGAGTGTTTGTATGTAAATGAATGGTGACCCCACGTAAATGACACGCCGAACGAACGACGCATGCGCCATACGTGGACGTATCCGAGAGCTCAATGCTCGCAAATACTCAATGCTTTTGAGGTGAACGGAACCTACCCACAGCCCTATTCGCGTACGACATACGCAAACGACGTAAACGAGGTACAATTCGCCGCTGTTCCGACATCCATACTTAACATTGCCTGCGCCTCATATGGCAGGGGTAACTTTACGCCGCTCATACGCCTTACGTAAACGACGTATATCAATGCGCCGGGCGCACGTATGTTCGTGAATCGGCGTATCTAGCTTATTTGCATATTTTTAATGGAAACATCTAATGCACCCAGCGTAACTATGAAGCCATGTTTTCTGGCGTATCTTGCTTTGAAAATCGGCGCAAAGATACGATGGCGCACATTTGAAATTACGGGCGGCGTATCGGCGTAATTCCTTTGTGGCTCTGGGCCATAGTGTATGTAAGCCTCAATTTCCACATTTTAATGCTTGACTGGTTCAACATACCCTAGCAAAAAAAAGAATAAATAACAAAGCGCAAATGGATTTAATATATCATAAAACATTTCAAGATAAAAACGATTTAGTTTATTTTCTGAGCCCCTTATATGAACAGAAAAATAATTATCTCTCTGTAGGAGATTTACCCTCCATGTCATAATGAACAGCGATGGTGAATCTTGTTGTACGTGGATCTGGAGCTTACCTCACTCGGCAGGACAGCAAACACACAAAGCACAGTACACAGTCTCCGTGAACATTGCTATAAATGGAAATAAACAAAATTAACTGGAAAGTGAAATGTCCTAACGGAATAAAAAAAACATAATGACAGTGAGCAGTGCTAACTCTGCATCCAAGCCAATGATCCAAAAAGTCACTTGCCCATTTTCAAACAGTATTTTAATAAACTCCAGAGCTGTTAGAACAAAAAAAAGGCCACCTGGCCGAAGTTGTCTGCCAATTAAAAAGTAAATGTTCTGCCTAAAAGCAAACACTAAAAAGTGCCTCTGTTAACCACTTGTTGTCCGTAATACTTACTTATATGGTGACAAGGTGGCACTGCTGCTCCAGATCACGTGCCTAGTACTTCATCAGACACATCCGGGCTTAGGGTGCACACGCGCAGCGCCGCCGGCTCGTTACCGCTGTGATTATACACAGCAGGAGCTGATCTGCGGGTACCATGACTCGATGTCTGCCGGCACCCAACTAATCAACCAGATCAGAGACACAACGGCGGTCTTCCTATGCCATACCTCCCAACTTGTTGAGATGGGAATGAGGGACACCTATCAGCAAAAGTATGCAGGCATAGGAGACACCCCTTGCCACACCCCCTTAAAGTAGAATTGTACAAAAAAGTGGCAGGTGACTTGGCAAGTGACAATCCGCAACTTGTGGCAGGTGACGTGGCAAGTGACAATCCGCAACTTGTGGCAGGTGACGTGGCAAGTGACAATCCGCAACTTGTGGCAGGTAACGTGGCAAGTGACAATCCGCAACTTGTGGCAAGTGACAATCTGCATCTGGTGGCAGGCAAGTGACATTCTGCAACTTGTGGCAAGTGCCAATTCTCAACTTGTGGTAGGTGATGTGGCAAGTGACAAGCTGCGTCTGGTGGCAGGCAAGTGACATTCTGCAACTTGTGGCAGGTGACGTGGCAAGTGACAATTCCGCAACGTGTGGCAGGTGACGTGGCAAGTGACAATCCGCAACATGTGGCAGGTGACGTGGCAAGTGACAAGCTGCATCTGGTGGCAGGCAAGTGACATTCTGCAACTTGTGGCAGGTGACGTGGCAAGTGACAATCCACAACGTGTGGCAGGTGACGTGGCAAGTGACAATCCGCAACGTGTGGCAGGTGACGTGGCAAGTGACAAGCTGCATCTGGTGGCAGGTGGCATGACAAGTGACACACTTGGGGCTCCCACTGATTCTACATTATGGTGAGTTGAACCATTTCATTTTATATTACAATGTAATAATATAAATAATGCGCTTCAATCATCCTGGTACCATAATAATCATGGTGCCGTAATCATTGAAGCACTAACATCAGTGATTTCTCTGATAAATTGCCCCCACCCCCAACAACAACAAAAAATTCTGGTAGTGCCCCTCCCGAGACTAGACTCTGGATCCGCCCCTGCATAGACATGGTCACATTTCCTCACCCTCCATCCTCTAATTACCTGGGGTGCTTCTGCCTGGAACATTCTTCCTGGAGTCTGTGAATGGGAAGACCACAAGTCCCCATCTGCCACAGTTTGTGTCGGGTACAAGTGCAATGGTGTCACTACACTTGCAGTCAGGCCATTGTTTCGTTGTTGGATCATCCAGCCCAATAACAGAATCTCTCAACCTCTATACAGACCTGAAGCTGGGATGTAAGCAATGAAGGAGAATTGCGCTCATGATGCGCCGATCATGCTTGCAATGTTCTGCAGGCCTCAATGCAAAAATATGATACCCTGCACACTTTTAAGTTGAGTGATACTGGAAGAAGGTGTCCTGCATGGGGACAGCTCCGAATTGAAGGCGAGTATTGCAGCCACAGCTTTTTATTTAAAATAAAATTAGCTCAAATTTGGGCTTTAACGGCAATACAGAAACATTCAGTCACCAACCTGGCTGTGCTGTCTGGCTGGACAAAATTACAAACCCTTTGGCAGGCACAGCTCTCATATTCTGTATGTATTCCATTAGTGCACTTAGCTGTGTCCATGGAGTTTAGCTTTAAAATCTTAACAAAAGATAAAAAAAAATTTACCCAAAACTCATATAACCAAATAAAAAAAAAAAAATGATAAAAGACTATGGGCCAGATTCTCATAGATCTGCGTTTTTTTTTAGCGTGTCCCATTTACGCTACGCCTCCGCAGCTTTTACGGGCAAGTGCTGTATTCTCAAAGCACTTGCTCCGTAATTTGCGGCGGCGTATCGTAAATGGGCCAGCATAAGGGCCGCGTAATTCAAAGTAGGAAGGAGGTGGGCGTGTTGTATTTAAATTAAGCGCGCCCCCACGCCTAACGAACTGCGCATGTGCCGGCCGTAAACGTACCCCACTGCGCATGCTCCATAGTACGCCGCCGCAAATACATTGGTTTCGACGTCAACGTAATTAACGCACAGCCCTATTCGCGACGAGTTGCATAAACGACGTAAACGACGGAAAAACACAACGCTGTCCCGACGTCCATACTTAACATGACGTACGCCGAACATACGCAAGGTTACCCCTCATATAGCAGGGGTAACCTTACTCTTACGCAAACTACGTAAACTACAACGACGGCGCGCAAATACGTTCGGGAATCGGAGTATCAGGCTCATTTGCATATTCGACAGCAGAATCGATGGGAACGCCACCTAGCGGCCAGCGTAACATTGCAACTTAGATCCGACGTTGTAAGTGACTTACGCCAGTCGGATCTACGCCAAATCTATGCGTAACTGATTCTAAGAACATAGATAGGACGCCTCAGAAACAGAGATACGACGGTGTATCTGGAGATACACCGTCGTATCTCTTCTGAGAATCTGGCCCTATAACTTTATTTGAACACAGTCAGTGATTATAAGGCAAGCAAATGCCTTGTACCAGCATCAGCACATATTTGAACTGTTTACACACGGCCCATGTGCAGGCCCACTGAATCCTCCGTGATCTTGTCATCTGTAATAAATCACAGCCAGAGCGCTATATGGTGGCAAACAAAAGCTTTTGGCGTGAAGACGTCCTGATATTTAATATCCCGATGCCTGGAGCGTCCTGACTGATATCCCTTGCTGAAACACATTTTTTCCATTCAAAAGCACGCTTTTTTTTCAAATTTTCAATAAAACTGACTTAGAAAACTGCCCCTGGCTGGGATCTGGTTTAACTGTTATATGTGCACTTTGGAATGAGACTTCATTTACATTTTCTTTCATTTTTGATTTTCCAGCTATTAGCATATACTGTATATAGTTCTCTCCTAGAACACCACCGCCATCACTATGGGCAAGGTTGACCTCTTGCATTAAAGAGGTTGTAAAAGTAAAAATTTTTTCCCCTAAATAGCTTCCTTTACCTTTGTGCAGTCCTTCTTCACTTACCTCATCCTTCCATTTTGCTTTTAAATGTCCTTATTTCTTCTGAGAAATCCTCACTTCCTGTTCTTCTGTCTGTAACTCCACACAGTAATGTGAGGCCTTGTTCCTGGTGTGGAGTGTCATGCTCGCCCCCTCCCTTGGACTACAGGAGAGTCAGGATGCCCACTAAGCCCAGGTTCACACTGGGTACGATTTGCTTCGATTTGAGATGCATTTCACATGTGAAATCGCATCTCAAATCGGCGGCAATTGCCGGCAATGACACCGTCCTAATCGGTGCGACGCCGCATCTGCGGCGCTGCACCGATTTCAAAAAGTAGTTCCTGTACTACTTTTTTCGATTTCGGGCCGCTATTTACATTGACATCTGTGCAGAAACCCACACAGATGTCTCTTAAAGCGCGGCCCGAAATCGGGACTGCCAGCGGGAGTGAAATTGTGCGAGTTCAGCTGAACTCGCACGGCTTCACTCCCGCAGCCCAGTGTGAACCAGGGCTGAAACACAGCTCCTTTCTCTATCTGCAACGTAGTGTGCGTCCTGACTCTCCTGTAGTCCAATGAGGGGGCGAGCACGACACTCCACACCAGGGAGAAAGCCTTGCATTACTGTGTGGAGTTACAGACAGAAGAACAGGAAGTGAGGATTTCTCAGAAGAAATAAGGACATATAAAAGCAAAATTGAAGGATGAGGTAAGTGAAGGAGGACTGCACTAAGGTAAAGAAAGCTATTTAGGGGGAAAAAATTGTACCTTTACAACCCGACACATTTGGCACAATTAAGTACCATTATTTATTCCTTTTGCTGGACAAGTCTATAATAATGAATGAATTTTCTGTCATTTATATGCCCTTCAGATACCACCACTGCATTTGGAGTCAGAAAAGTTAGAGGCTTCCTTTCCACCTTTTCCCAGTTTTCTCTGTCCCCTCCTGTCCTCCCCTCCTTTATATACAGTAAAACCTTGGATTGCGAGTATAATTTGTTCCAGAAACATGCTTGTAATCCAAAGCACTTGCATAGCAAAGCAAATTTCCCAATAGGAAAATAATGGAAACTCAGATGATTGGTTCCACAACCATTTATTCATAAGATCTTCAGTTTATTAGTCCATATAAAAAGATTATAGCCATGTAATAAGTTGTGTAACCAAAAAATCCTCCTTCACAAATGGAAGCCTCCTAAGGGATTAGAAGGAAAATCAATCAGGAGCAGTGTTAATTTTGGCAGCCAATTTCGATTTAGTTTTAGTCTCAGCCCTGTACACACGGGCAGGGCTGGACTGGGACAGAAAATTTGCCCTGGACTTCATCCAGACTGGCCCACTTTGACAGGTCTCCCCATGGCGGCCAGAGAACTCCAATCCCCCCCCCCCCCCCCCCGGCCACCCAAGCCCCCTACTTTATTAGAGTAGAATGGCTGGTACTGGTACTCTCATAGGCAGTACCAGTGGGGAAGCTAGACATTATTTCACCCGGGGCAAAGAATCAGTTTGGTGCCCCCCTTTTGGGACAAGATTAGGCAGAAGTGAGAAACTCCCAAGCCATAGCTGTTGAGTCTGTCCCCTCCCCCCATGCTCCTCTGTCGTCGTCCCTGCTCCTCTGGTCCTCCCCTGCTACTTTGTTCCCCCCAGGTGAGCGCTGCAGGGAGGGAGAGCAGAGGCGGCTCCAGACTTTGTGGGGCCTTAGGCAAAACTTAGACATGAGGCCCCACTCACGCCATGGTGGGAAAAATAATAAGCAATAAAAATGAATGGTATAAATGCATATATTAACAGCCTTAAATCCTATGAACTATGAATTAACAGTTTCTATAATTTTCTCTTAGCCAATTATTCTTTAATCAAATATTATTAAACATAGGGCGGCTGGTACTCAAAATTTTTGCAGCCTCACTGTGCCCATCAAACACAGCCACTGTGTCCAGGGGCATACTAGAGCATTTGGCATCCTATATCTGGCACCCCCCCCACGTTAAAATGTAAAAAACACCTCACTGTGCCCCCTGCATACCTCTGCATCCTTCAATATCTCTTTGTTATTACTGTGTACCCCCCCTCTCACACTACAACCTCTGGACCCCTTTACATATACACAGCACCCTGCACCTCCGGACCCTTTACATTACACAGCACCCTGCACTCTGGACCCCTTTACATTACACAGCACCCTGCACCCCTTTACATTACACAGCCCCCTGCACCTCCGGACCCCTTTACATTACACAGCACCCTGCACCTCCGGAACCACCCCTTACATTTACACAGCACCCTGCACCTCTGGACCCCTTTACATTACACAGCACCCTGCACCCCTTTACATTACACAGCCCCTGCACCTCTGCATCCCTTTACATTACACGGACCCCTTTACATTACACAGCCCCCTGAAACCCTTTACATTACACAGCCCCCTGCACCTCTGGACCCTTTACATTACACAGCACCCTGCATCTCTGGACCCCTTTACATTACACAGAACCCTGCACTCTGCATCCCTTTACATTACACAGCACCCTGCACCTCTGGACCCCTTTACATTACACAGCACCCTGAACCTCTGGACCCCTTTTCATTACACAGCACCTGCGCACCCCTTTACATTACACAGAACCCTGCACCTCTGCATCCTTTACATTACACAGCCCTCTGCACCTCTGGACCCCTTTACATTACACAGCACCCTGCACCTCTAGACCCCTTACATTACACAGCACCCTGAACTCTGGACCCCTTTACATTACACAGCACCCTGAACCTCTGGACCCCTTTACATTACACAGAACCCTGCACCTCTGCATCCCTTTACATTACACAGCCCCTGCACCTCTGGACCCCTTACATTACACACCCCCTGCACCTCTGCATCTTTTACATTACACAGCACCGCACCTCTTTACATTCCACACCCCCTTACACCTCGCATGCCTTTACATTACACAGCCCCTGCACCTCTTTACATTACACAGCCCCCCTGCACCCCTTTACATTCCACACCCCCTACACCTCTGCATCCCTTTTACATTACACAGCCCCCTGCACCTCTGGACCCCCTTTACATTACACAGCACGCTGCATCCCTTTACAATACACAGCCCCCTGCACCTCTGGACCCCTTTACATTACACAGCACCCTGCACCTCTGGACCCCTTTACATTACACAGCCCCCTGCACCTCTGGACCCCTTTACATTACACAGCACGCTGCATCCCTTTACATTACACAGCCCCCTGCACCTCTGGACCCCTTTACATTACACAGCACCCTGCACCTCTGGACCCCTTACATTACACAGCCCCCTGCAACCGCTGGACCCCTTTACATTACACAGCACCCTGCACCTCTGGACCCCTTTACATTACACAGCCCCCTGCACCTCTGGACCCCTTTACATTACACAGCACCTCTGGACCCCTTTACACTACACAGCCCCCTGCACCTCTGACCCCCTTTACACTACACAGCCCCCTGCACCTCTGACCCCCTTTACATTACACAGCCCCACAGACTACCCCCCGCTCCCAGTGCAGACTCTCCCTTAGTGCAAACCCGCATCAGTGCAGATTTCTCTCCTTAAGTACAAACCCCCCTCGGTGCAACCCCACCCCCCCCCCCATTCAGTACCTCAGATCAGCTAGTGGGTACATACACAGAAGGTTTCCCTCCCCCTCTGTACACATAAACAGAGGAGGGGGAGGCGGCTTCACTCGGCTGTGCCCGTGGCTGTGTGACATCAGGTGTTCTGTTAGAAGTGCCGAACACCACTAATCGCTCAGCCCGTGCGGCCGTGAGAGGAGGGTAGGAATGGTATAGCGGTGCCCCCCCTATCGCGGTATCTGCCTGCATCTCTTAGCTGCCACTACCTAAAGTCATGGAGTGGCGGTGGCCGGTCACTGCTTTAGTCACGGAGGGGGGGGGGGCTGGCCGACCTGACACCCCCCAGTGTGTGGCACCCCGGTGCGGCCCGCCCCCCACTTAGTACGCCTCTGAATGCTTCCATCAATTGCAGCCACTGTGCCCATCAAACACAGCCACTATGCCAATCAAACGCAGCCACTGTGCCCAATCAAATGCTGACACTGTGCCCAATCAAATGCAGTCTCACTGTGCCTCATCAAATGCAGTCTCACTGTGCCTCATCAAATGCAGTCTCACTGTGCCTCATCAAATGCAGTCTCACTGTGCCTCATCAAATGCAGTCTCACTGTGCCTCATCAAATGCAGTCTCACTGTGCCTCATCAAATGCAGCCTCACTGTGCCCCATCAAATGCAGCCACTGTGCCCTATCAAATGCAGCCACTGTGCCCCATCAAATGCAGCCACTGTGCCCCATCAAATGCAGCCACTGTGCCCCATCAAATGCAGCCACTGTGCCCCATCAACTGCAGCCACTGTGCCCATCAACTGCAGCTACTGTGCCCATCAAACGCAGCCACTGTGCCCAATAAAATGCAGCCTCACTGTGCCCATCAAATGCTGCCACTGTGCCCAATCAAATTCAGCCTCACTGTGCTCATCAAATACTGCCACTGTCCCTCATCAAATGCAGCCACTGTGCCACTGCCACATTGAATGCCGCCACTGTGCCTATCAAATGTTGTCACTGTGGCAGGGTACAGACAATGATGATAACAGTAGACAGAGATTGGGGTAGACTGTACAGACAGACAGCATGTAGTAATGTACCTAAGACGGGAAGGATGGAGTGTAATGGAAGCTAATAAAAAGTAATGGAAGTATTATTGGTTAGGAAAGGTGAATATGATTTAAAGTGTTTGCAGAAAGGGAAGAGTCACCTATAATACTGAGCTTCAGAGATAATATGGTCTTTGACTTGGGGGTGCATTGTTGTAGTTTCATATATATTAGTTAGAGACACTACCTGCTTCTGCTCCTCGCCTCTGTGATGTTGTTTTCCCTACTAAAGAAAGCCAAAGAAGAAGCAACACTCTCTCCCTCTCTCTGCCCTGCAGTGCAATCTGGGAGTTGTAGTCTCTGCAGAGCACAGGCACCAGAGGCCAAATTGAAGTCTGTGTGCCTGTGCTCTGTGGGAAAACTACAACTCCTGCCATGCACTGGGGCCGCCATCGCCAAGGGGAAAGGTTAGGAGGACGGCGCCGCGACAGTAGGAGCCTGCTATTGGACGCAGGCAGCCTGAGCCATGCCCACCTCCATCCATGATCAATCGTAAGTGTTGTCCCTCGTCCGCCGCTGCGGAGCGCAGCGGTGCGGCTCTCTGCTCAGTCTGTGGCTGTGTGCAGCGCGCTCTCCCCCGCTGCTTGCGAGTCCCACAACACCTGAAAGGCAAATTAGGCGATCGCGAGGCCCTTTCTGTGGGCGAGGCCTAAGGCAATCGCCTAATTTGCCTAATTAAAGAGCCGCCTCTGAGGGAGAGACAGAGGAGCGGAGGGGGGCGGCAGTCGCCTGTCACTGAAGCCTGGCCCACTAAGCCATCGGCCCACCGGGAAACTCCCTGTAGTCCCAATGGCCAGTCCATCCCTGCACACGGGCCAGAAGAAAGTTTTTTTTCCTGATGAGATTCTTGGCAAGATTCTCTTGCCGCCGAGTGTACACACACTCAATTCAAAAGAACCAACGTTCTTTTGAATGACAAGTGCACAGCAGTGACGTCATTAACTACGATGAGCATGCGCTCGTCACATTCGATGCCGTCACCAGCCATCTTGCTTCACCCCTACCTATTCCTTGGAAGCTACCTGGCATGCCTCAAAGTTATTTCAAACATCGCGGGTTTCCACGGCGACAGGTTAGTATACAGACGTTCGGGTTTCTCGGCAGGAGCAGGTTCTCTATTTTTCTTGTCGAGATTTCTGAACAGTTTCTTGATGAGAAAACCTCAAACCCTCGTACACACACACAGTTTACTCGGCTCTGCCAGCAGTTCTCTTGCTGGTTCTTGCCGAGAAAAACGAGAGCGTGTGTAAGGCCTCGTACACACGACCGAGAACCTCGGCAGAATCCAGCGAGAAGCTCGCTGGGATCCATATTCTGCCGAGATACTCGGTCGTGTGTACGTTTTCGCCGAGCGTCCCCGTCGAGAAAGCCGTCGAGCCAAAATAGAGAGCAGGTTCTCTATTTGCTCGATGGCCCATCGAGAACCATGGCTCGACGCCTTTCCCAACGGCTTGGTCGACGATTTAGACGCCGGGCGAGAACCTCGACGGGCGGAACGATGTGTTTGGCCCGTCGAGGTTCTCGTACATGTGTACGCGGCCTAAGAGGCTTAAACTCTAAGCTCAGCGATGCTGTGATGGAGGAGACAATGGACCTTACATGTGCTTGGTCATGCGATGGTGGGGGTGTGAACATTAACAGCTGGCAGTGTCTTAGCAACGTCCTAGCAACAAGGCAGGATCGGATGATGCCATCTCTGGGAGCTTTTGAGACAGGCGTCAGGAGGTATGTCAACGGCTACACCTATAATAAGGCCAGAATACCAATCCAACTTTGGTCAAAGCCAAACAGTTTATTTTTATCTACAGGTGTCCCTACCTGCATAAATATTACAAAATGTATTTAAAATGTATACACATGTATTTTTTTATACATTGTAATACAGGAGAGGTACTCTAAAGCCTGGTACACAGGATCGGATTTTCTGCGGACAAAGCGTAGGACTTTTGTCTCCGAAGGGCATTGGACATGAACTTGTCTTGCATACAAACGGCAACTCTGAACCTACGTGTTTTTTCAGCTCTTTAGAGCCACCCTTTAAGCAACTTCTGCTAATACTGTGTTATGGTTAGCATTGCTTCTGAGCATGCGTTTTGTACTATAAAAGAGTTTCGTCCGACGGACTTGTGTACACACCATCGGATAATCCGACAACACTCATTTGTTGTCGAAAATTTGAAAGCATGCTATCTCGCATTTGTTGGCAGAAAATTCGACAACGATTGTCCGATGGAGCATGCAAACGGTTAACAACAGCAACACAGCCTGACATCACACAATTTCTGTCGGATAATCTGATCGTGTGTACGAGCTCTGGAAAGCATGCATGAAAAAACACAAAAAAAAACATGTCAAAAGATGAATGTAAAAAAAAAATGCACTCTACTTGAGTGAACCGGCGTAAAATACCATCCTGTACGTAAATGATTGACATCAGACCTATATAGTGTGAAGCACAACAGACATCTGTTTGGGCTGATAGACCTAAAGAACGGCTTATCACTGGAACCATTGACATCACTATGGCACACAGCGAGATCTAACAGTCACAGATACATTATCTGCAATGGTGTTTCCAAGTCATTCTGCGCTATCGGTGTCTCTGTGATTTACACGCTGCGTGAGAACACACGGCGGCTTCCTGTGCCTGTTTATTGAAGGAGTTCACTTTCTATAGGAAAGAAGTGATGTGGTGTTTTTGTGTTCAGAGGAGTTGTGTGAGCAAAACATGAAGGACACAACGAAAGTATAAGGAGCGTTAAACATACCTATCTTATCCAGGGTTGTTGGTACCGTGTTGTCGCTAGCACACACTACCCATGTTCTTTTTTTTGTTTTTAGTTTTGGATAGAGTGGAGAGGTGATTAAAATTAAAAATATAATAAAATGTTTTATTGCTGTCTGTACCCCCTTTAGGGAGATTCCCCTCTCTGGGCCAGATTCTCGTAGGAGTTACGTCGGCGTATCTCGAGATACGCCGCGTAACTTCAAAGATGCGCCGGCTTATCTATTTTCTGTAGTCAGAAAACAAGATACGCCGGAATTTTGCTTAGATTTGCTTAGTCTCTTACGCCGTCGTGGGGTAGATTCACATAGAGATACGACGGTGTATCTACTGATATACCGTCGTATCTGTGAGATCCGACGCTCGGATCTATGCGGCTGATTCCTCGAATCAGATTCCGCATAGATCTCCCTTAGAGCCGACTGGGGTGTAAGTGAGTTACACTGTTGGATCTTAGGCTGCAATCTCCCGCCGTCCGCTAGGTGGCGCTTCTATTACTATACGCGACAAATATGCAAATGAGGAGAACCGCCCGATTCAAAAACGAACGCCCGGCCGTCGCTTTTTTTTTACGTCGTTTGCGTTCGGCTTTTTCCGGCGGATCGTTACCCCTGCTATATGCGGGTAAGTGCGGCGTATCCTATGTTAAGTATGGCGGTTGTTCCCGCGTCGAGTTTTGAATTTTTTTACAATGACGCCAGGGCTACTTACGAGGCAAGTGCTTTCTGAATACAGCACTTGCCTCAAAAACTGGCACAGGCGGATCGTAAAAAAGATAGATCACGCGGATCAAAAGATTCGCTGATCTACCGTGTTTCCCGAAAATAAGACACCGTCTTATATTTTTTTTTCCTCAAGAAATCACACTATGGCTTATTTTCGGGGGTGTCTTATTTTTATTACAGAAAATAAAGGTTGCCTACCTGAACCACACTTGCACTTCTTAGCATTTCCTCTGTCCACCTGTAGACTGAGATTATCGTATTCTGCACGCCATTTTTGGACCATTCGGATATCCAACTTCTTCTCTTTGCACTCATCTTGTCTGGCTGTACAGAAAGATAGGCCAGCAAAGCTGATGTGGAGCAAAGTGGAGCTGGGGTGATCTCTTTGGGCTCAGTAGCAGCTTTTCCCCCTATCCCCTGGTGTTTGTGTGGGGTGAGAGAGGGGTTTGCTGGTCGGTGCTGGGAGAAGCTTTACAGCTTTACACAGCGTCTCTTCTCCTCACTTCAGTTCCAGTACAGTACTGTACGCCTATCACGTGTTGTTTCGCTCCGCTCCGCGCCGCGCCCGTTACGCATACGACACTACGTCTTATTATCGGAGATTCGCCACGTCTTATTTTCGGAGATTCGACACTACATCGCTACGTCTTATTTTCGGAGGGGTGTCTTATATTTCGATCTTGTCGAAATCTCCCACTCTTCTTATTTTCGGAGTACGTTTTATTTTTTCGGGAAACACGGTATGTGAATCGCCTATCCACTGCTATCTTCATTGCATATTTACGCTGCTGCCGGTATGGCGCTTCCATCGATTTACATGGCACTAGCGATATGCATGGCTATAACGCCGATTCCCGAACGTACTTGCACCCGGTCATCGTATTTTACGTCGTTTGCGTAAGCGAAAGTCCGGCGTAAAGTTACCCCTGCTATATGAGGCGTAGGTGAAGCGTACGCAATGTTAAGTATGGACGTCGGGGTCAGCGTCGAATTTTCCGTCGTTTGCGTAAATCGTTCGCGAATAGGGCTTTGCGTAAGTTACGTTCACATAGAAACCAATGAGTACTATCGGCGTAATTTGGAGCATGCCCACTGGGCCACGGACCGCGCATGCGCCGTTCGGGAAAAAGCGTCAATTACGTGGGGTCATGATTCATTTACATGGATCACGCCCCCTACCTGCCTATTTTGATTTAGGTGCACTTACGCCGGCCCATTTATGCTACGCTGCCGTAACTTAGGACGCACATGCTTTGAGAATACGGCACTTGCGTCCTAAGTTGCAGCGGTGTAGCGTAAGTATACGCGTACATACTACTACGCCCCACGTACTTACGCCACTGTAAGAGAATCTGCCTCTGAGTCTGCAGAACAGGAAGTTAAAGTGGAAGTAAACTCTCTCAAAGATACAAAAACAATATTCAAATGTAAACACATCAATTAAAAATAAAACGGGCAAAAATATGCCCAAAAATCATTGTTACCGTAATTTTTATATATATTTTTAAATGTTAATCCTTGATCTTAACCGGCGCCATAGTAACTGTGGTCTTCCGTGCCTCGTTTCTAATTGACTTCCGCCTACAGTAGCATTTTCTATCCATTATCCGCGCATGCGCAGTAATCGCGGTATCCAAGCCTCTTTACAATTTCTTCAAAAGCAAATATCGTGGGATGTCGGGGCTGACGTCGAAATGACCCAGCCCCGGCATCTGCTTGCCGGAAAAATAGGACATACGGCGCATGCAGCGTGACGTCACGAGAGCAAAATGTACAGAATACACGCAAGGCAAGCAGGTAAGGGGACATTTATAAAGCGCAACTAGTTTAGAAACCTGCCATTGTCCGTTTAAATAAAAGTCATCGGAATGGGTATACACCACTTTAACCACTTAACCCAGACCATATTGCTGCCCAAAGACCAGAGCACTTTTTGTGATTCGGCACTGCGTCGTTTTAACTGACAATTGCGCAGTGTCGTGCGACGTGGCTCCCAAACAAAATTGGCGTCCTTTTTTCCCCACAAATAGAGCTTTCTTTTGGTGGTATTTGATCATCTCTGCGTTTTTTTTTTTTTGCGCTATAAACAAAAATAGAGCGACAATTTTGAAAAAATGCAATATTTTTTACATTTTGCTATAATAAATATCCCCCAAAAAAATATAAAAAAAAACATTTTATTTTCCTCAGTTTAGGCCGATACGTATTTTTCTACAGATTTTTCGTAAAAAAAATCGCAATTAGTGTTTATTTATTGGTTTGCGCAAAAGTTATAGCGTTTACAAAATAGGGGGTAGTTTTATGGCATTTTTATTAATATTTTTTTTTTACTAGTAATGGCGGCGATCAGCGGGTTTTTTTTCAGTACTGCGACATTATGGCGGACACTTCGGACACTTTTGACACATTTTTGGAACCATTGGCATTTTTTATAGCGATCAGTGCTATAAAAATGCATTGGATTACTATAAAAATGCCATTGGTAGTGAAGGGGTTAACACTAGGGGGAGGGGAAGGGGTTAAGTATGTTCCTGGGTGTGTTCTAACTGTATGGGGGGTGGCCTCACTAGGGGAAATCTTTTTTCATACATTGTTATTGAACAGAAGATCAGCATTTCCCTTCCTGCACAGGACCGGGAGCTGTGTGTTTACACACATAGCTCCGGTCCTCCTCTGTACCGAGCGATCGCGGTGTGCGCGGCGTGCGTCGTACCCGCCGAGCACACGCGTAACGGCACGGGCGGGGGCGGCGCGACGCATAAAATCACAAAAAAAATCGCAATAAGCGCTTCTGCTTGGTTTACGTAAAATGTATAGCGTTTACAAAATAGGGGATAGTTTTATTGCATTTTCATTAATTATTTTTTGTTTACTACTAATCGGCGGCGGCGCGCCCCGTGACCCACGGCTGGGTACTAGCACAGCACGTACGTACCTGCATGTTACCTGCATTTTCCCAGCCGTGCCATTTTGCCGACGTGGTTAAATGGGTTGTAAAGGTTAGTTTTTTTATTTCATAAATAAGTTCTTTTAGGCTAGTGCATTGTTGGTTCACTTACCTTTTCCTTCCATTTCCCTTCTAAATAATTTTTTTCTTTTGTTTTCTTTGTCTGAATTTCTCACTTCCTGTTCCTCCTCAGTAAGCTGTTCTGGCTGACTAAACACCACTCGGATGATGGTGGCAAGTTTACTGAGGAGAAACAGAAAGAAAGTGAGAAATTCAGACAAAGAAAAAAAAAATTAGAAGGGAAATTGAAGGAAAAGGTAAGTGATCCAACAATGCACTAGTTTAAAGGAACCTATTTAGTATCGGTTTCCTACTTCATCTATAATGAGAAAAAAAAGTTGCAGATTTATATATAATTCAAACCCAAATTTAAGATTTATTATGAAATTGTAGGTTGCCACCACAATAGGAATAAAGGCAAATTCCTCCAATGGGGACCTTAGTTCTGGTTCAGGATTTCCCTAATTTCAGGGAGATTTGCTCTCACATCCTGTTTCTGGTTGTGGGCCTGGAAGTGAAGGGATATCTCCCCAATGGGACATAGATGGCAATACAAGAAATACATAAATAAATTGATAGGGGTTATGAAGATAAAAAAGTGTTGCTTTTTATTTTTATTTATTCTATTTATTTATTTATTATTTATTTCTCTACAGATCCTTGGGATTCAAACCTGCAGGCTAAAAAAAAGTTACTTTCAACACACAGATGGTCTTGATAACTTTCTTTCTGCTCTCAGGTACGGTGACTTCTCAGATGGCTGTGGGGGTAATTCTAGGTGCTGGACGGATGCAGCAAGGTACAATACGGGTTGCTTTTAGAACGGCAGGAAAGTGACGAGCCACCACCAGCATAGCAGAGTCAGCAGAAGAGGAATTCCTGTCAGTCACTGAGAACAATTCAGTTTGTCATTTCTTGGTAACACGCTGAATTGGTTTCACCTGGAAGGTGTGGGTGGGAAAGCAAAACATACCAGTATGACAGAAATATCTACACACTGAGCCTTGTACAAGACAGGAGAGAAAGGACAGGACAGATGGCTGGGATTTACCTCAGAGAATACACTATTTGCTGTATATTAGAACCTACTGCAGGAATTAAAGCAGCTGAAGGGAGAATGGGTGGGTGCCAGAGAATGCATGCATGCAAAGGACCTCTGCAGGAATTAAAACAGCTGAGGGGGGACCTAGGGAGAATGGGTGGGTGCCAGAGAAGGGTGGGTGCAAAGGACCTCCTGTAGACATTAAAGGGTGTTCCAGCCAAATTTTATGTTTATTAAAAGTCAGCAGCTACAAAAAAGTGTAGTTGCTGGCTTTTAATAAACATACACTTACCTGCTCCAGCGTTCCAGCGACGCGCCGGCCGGGGCTCCGCTCCGCTCCCCCCCTCCCCGGCGGCATTCTCATTGCTACTGTGGGCACCGGCCGTGACAGCCTTCGGCTTCACGGCCGGGCACCCACTGCGCATGCGCACGCGGCGGCATCCTATTGGACAGGCGAACACTAGGACCTGTCAGTGTCCTAGGCCATCGCCTACAGGGAGGGGCTGCAATAAGGCGATTAAGCTTAATCGCCTTACAAGCCCCTCGGCGGGAAGGAGGAAGTGGGACAGGAAGTCCCACTCCTCCTGAAACCCCCACTCCCCCCCCAAAAAAAAATGACATGCCAAATGTGGAGTGGGATAAGTGGAAGTTCCATTTTTGGGTGGAACTACGCTTTAAATAAGCTGAAGAGGACCTAGGGAAAATGGGTAGGTACCAGGGACTTCCTGCACCAATTAAAGCAGCTGAGAAGGGGCTAGGGAGAATGGGTGGGTGCCAGGGACTTCCTGCCTCAGTTAAAGCAGCTGAGGAGGGGCTAGGGAGAATGGGTGGGTGCCAGGGACCTCCTGCAGGATTTAAAGTAGATAAGGAGATAGGGTGTGTGCCTGCAGGATTTAACGCAGTTGAAGGGGTCCTGGGGAGAATGAATGGGTGGTGCCAGAGAATGTATACATGCATGGGACCTCCTGCAGCAATAAAGCAGCTGAGGCTGACCTATGGAGACCTATGGAGAATAGGTGGGTGCCAGAGAAGAGTGGGTGCAAGAGACCTTTTGCAGTAATTTAAAACAGCAGCTGAATGGGACCTAGGGAGAATGGGTGGGTGCCAGAGAAGGGTGGGTGCAAAGGACCTCCTGCAGGAATTAAATCAACTAAAGGGACCTAGGGATTAATGGGGCGGTGCGCAGAGAAGGGTGGATGAAAAGGATCTTCTGTAGTAAATAAATCGGTCTGAAGGGCACTTAGTAGAATGGGTACCAAGACTTCCTGCAAAAATTAAAGCAGCTTAAGGTGGGCTAGGGAGAATGGGTGGATGCCAGAGAAAGGTGGGTGCAAAGGACCTCCTGCAGGAATTAAATAAGCTGAAAGGGACCTAGGGAGAATGGGTGGGGTACCAGGAACTTCCCGCAGCAATTAAAGCAGCTGAGGAGGGGATAGGGAGAATGGGTGGGTGCCAGGGACCTCCTGCAGGATTTAAAGTAGCTAAAGTTACCCTAAGGGAGAATGGGTGGATGCCAAAGACTGGCAGGTGCCAGTATTTGGGGACCAGGGACCTCCTGCAGGAATTAAAGCAGTTGAAGGGGTCCTGGGGAGAATGGGTGGGTGCCAGAGAATACATACATGCAAGAGACCTTCTGCAGCCATTAAAGCAGCTGAGGGTGACCTATGGAGAATAGGTGGGTGCCAGAGAAGGGTGGGTGCAAGGACCTCTTGCAGGAATTAAAACAGCTGAAGGGGACCTAGGGAGATTGGGTGGGTCCAAGGGACCTCCTTCAGGAATTAAATCAGCTGAAGGGGCCGTCACCTAGGGAGAATGGGTGACTACAGGAACTTCCTGCCTCAATTAAAGCAGTTGAGGAGGGGCTAGGGAGAATAGATGGGTGTCAGGAACCTCCTGCAGGATTTAAAATAGCTAAAGGTACCCTAGGGAGAATGGATGGGTGCCAAAGAATGCATACATTCAAATGGACCTCCTGCATCAATTGAAAGCAGCTGAAGGGGACCTAAGGAGAATGGGTGGATGCCAGAGAAGGTCGGTGTGCAAGCTAAAAGGGGGTTTGCGGCAAGCGACATAATTCTTTGACTAGGTTGGAGTTTTGAAAAGTCCTCTTTAAAGACTCAGAGCAGGTCTACTCCCCATGTTGTGCTTGCTGATCAAATACTGCATTGTGGTGCCCCAACTTTAAGGCATTTAGAAAATCACACAAGAACTCAGAGAGGGGAAGCTGGTAGGCTTTGGAGGGACAGATGGTGAAATAAATATACCCTGGTATCCTAGAGAGCTTAGACTAAGGTGATTAATTATCTTTACTACTAAAAGATTTATGCAATCTCTGGTAGACATCTCATGCTGCACATTCTGATGCCATGAGAGGACCGCCAACAAGTCTTTAAAAAGGACCTGAACTGTGGAAGCTGTACTCATAAGGGGAAGCAGAAGTCAAAGGATTAGTCACCAGTATTTGCCAGTGGTCTCCTTGAAGCTATATTCCTCATACTTTAACCACTTCAGCCCCGGAAGGATTTAACCCCTTAATGACCAGGCCATTTTTTTGCAATACAGCACTGCATTTACTTTAACTGACAATTTCGCAGACGCGTGATGCTGTACCAAAATAGAATTAATGTCTGTTTTACCTACAAATAGAGATATCTTTGGTGGTATTTTATCACCTTTGCGTTTTTATTTTTTGCGCTATAAACAAAATAAAGCGACAATTTTGAAAAAAAAATAATTTTTTTTTTACTTTTTGTCATATATATACGTATAATCTCAAAAAAAAAAAAAAAAGGAAAAAATGAATTTCTTCATCAATTTAGGCCAATATGTATTCGTCTACATATTTTTGTTTAAAAAAAATCACAATAAGCGTATATTGATTGGTTTGCGCAAAAGTTATAGCGTCTACAAACTATGGAATAGATTTAGGGATTTATTTATTTATTTTATTGTTTTTACTGGTAATGATGGGGATCAGCAATTTTTAGCAGGACTGTGACATTGTAGTTGACCCTAAGTGACACCTTTTGGGGGCCAGGGACACCAATACAGTGATCAGGACCGCTGTCTCCTATGGCAACTAATCTTGCATCAGTCACTAAGTAGTTGTACATAAATCTTGGTAACACAGAACAATCCTGACTTATTTTCACAGTATCCCACTGTAGATCTTCACTCACTGAGCTCCCAGTCTATCACTAGACTTCCAGATCCAATCATCACTGAATCCCCTAAGCTCTTCCACAGCTATCCCACTGTATACTACTCCTTAAGCGTCACCCCCACTATCTTGTTGGGTCACTGGCTTGGCACTTGCTGATGCTTTCCCACTTCTTAACCATCCCGGCTAGTGAGTAGAATGCTCAGGTACTTGCTTCAGCTTATGCACAGTAATCTCCGGTAATAAGGTGGATGGTCCCTTAGTGGCAACAGCTTGCCCTCTACCTCCGACCACGACTGGTTCCCCGTCCAGCTGAACCTGAAGTCGGTTGGACCCCAATCCTGCAGTCCCAACCCTACGCTGTTTCTCCTGCACCTGGATAGGCCTCAGGCAGCCTAGCAGCCAGGTGTCCCTGAGATAGACCTTAAGCTTCCGGCCTAGCAGCCTGGGCGACACAACACACGTCCACCCAGACAGCCATCCAGGTGGCTCAGAACGCCGATCACCTGACTCCAACAAAATAAATAGTCTCTCCCTGCAAGCCAAGAGACTAAAGAAACCCCTGCCAATTGGCTAAGACATCCCATCCATTCGTGATCTGACCCTGTCATTCTAATATCACCAGCCACAGCGCCACCTAGTGACAGAAGAGAAAGGGTGCAGAAATTCCAGAATTTAGGGAGGAATCAGTGGATCTTCTATCAATTAACCAGGATAACTACCACCTGGTGAACTAAATGTGTTAGAAACCCTGCCTAAACATCAGGGTGCTACATATAGTTTTGAGGCTCAAGACCAGAGCTTTTTTTCTCAGAAAATAGGTGCAGGAACTCAACCACGACCCGTTCAGATTTCACAAACAGTAGAAGGGTCTTAAAGGGGCATTAAATACCAGAATTGCATTACATACAGTGTGCAGAGTTCAGGGGGTTACAAAGCAGTCACTTGTAAACACAGAAACCAGACTTCTGTGTTCACAAGTGATTGTGGTGAGCGGGCACCAAAGGGTCTGAGCCAAAGGTGGTGGAACTGAGTTCCACCAAGTTCCCCCAGAAAAAAAGCCCTGCTCAAGACAGATGTGTGCCTGGGTAAAGGAAGTGCACTGCTAGTTTTTAAGAGACATTCAACATTAAAAGGTACATTTTTCAAGAAATTACACAAAGGCCCTGGACACAGGGCCGGGAATCCAGTCAGGAAAAAAACATTGGTTTTCCTGACAGGAATCCTGGCAAGCTTGCCGTGAATACAGACGCCCATTCAAAAGAACCACCGTTCTTTGAATTGCAAGAACGCAGTGACGTCATTAACTACGACGAGCCAGTGCTCGTCACATTCGATGCCGTCACCGCCATCTTGCTACACCCACACTAAACTTGTATGCTACTGCACATGCGTCAAACTCTTATCGAGAATGCGTTTAGCTGGGACAGGCAAGCATACAGACGACCGGTTTCCTCGGCAGGAAACACTCTGCCGGGAAACCCGACGAGAAAATAGAGAGCAGGTTCTCTATTTTCCCGTCGGGATTCTCAACTGTCGTCCTGACAGGAAAACTGCTAGGGAGCATACACACGGCCGGAATTCCTGGCCAAATGCTCTTCTGGCAGTTTTCCTGCCGGGAAAACCGGTCGTGTGTATGAGGCTTCACACAATCCTAAGCAGGGTGCATTGCACCCAGGCGCCTGCAGAGATGGGGGCACCGAACATCTAACAGACTCTCTAACAGAAGCCCTCTCTGTGTCCATCACAGAGCCCCCCCTCCAGGTCCTAAAAAAGTGCTCTGCTTCTCTTTGTTTATTGTTAAGAGATCATGTAAGGATCCCAGGTTAACCACTTAAAGACCGCCTACTGCACATATACGTCGGTAGAATGGCACGGCTGGGCACATCAACGTATATATACGTTGGTTTTAGTACCCAGCCATTGGTCACGGGCGCGCGCCCGCAACGCGCTCCCGTGACCCGGTCCAAAGCTCCAGGACCGGGACCCGCGGGACTCGCGGACCAGATCGCCGCTGCAGTGAGGCGATCCGTCCCTGGAACTGAAGAACGGAGAGAGCCGTGTGTAAACACGGCTTCCCCGTGCTTCTCTGTGGCCGCAGCATCGATCGTGTCATCCCTGTTATAGGGGGACGCGATCGATGACATCACACCTACAGCCACACCCCCCTACAGTTGTAAACACACACAGGCAACACTCAAAGTCACAGCGCCCCCTGTGGTTAACTCCCAAACGACAACTGTCATTTCCACAGTAAACAATGCATTTTAAATGCATTTCTTGCTGTGAAAATGACAATTGTCCCAAAAATGTGTCAAAATTGTCCGAAGTGTCCGCCATAATGGCGTTAGTAGTAAAAAAAAAAATAATTAAAAAAAATGCAATAAAACTATCCCTTATTTTGTAAACGCTATAAATTTTGCGAAAAACCAACCGATAAACGCTTATTGCGATTTTTTTTTACCAAAAATATATAGAAGAATACGTATCGGCCTAAACTGAGGAAAAAAAATGTTTTTTTATATATTTTTGGGGGATATTTATTATAGCAAAATGTAAAAAATATTGATTTTTTTTTTAAATTGTCGCTCTATTTTTGTTTATAGCGCAAAAAATAAAAACCGCAGAGGTGATCAAATACCACCAAAAGAAAGCTCTATATGTGGGGAAAAAAGGACGCCAATTTTGTTTGGGAACCACGTCGCACGACGACCGCGCGCAATTGTCAGTTAAAACTACGCAGTGCCGAATCGCAAAAAGGGGCAAGGTCCTTTACCTGCATTTTGGTCTGGGTCTTAAGTGGTTAATGAAGACTTTGTGGGGGAGCATCTCTGGGGTTAAGTCATTGCCATAGAAACATTTGTAAAGGGGAGGAGTTAGTAAAGTGACGACAGCCATGTGGGGGCGCCAGAAATATTTCTGCACCCAGGCGCCTGTGACCCTAGGATCGGCCCTGTTCACACTTCTAGGTGTCCCCTGTATTGTAGCAAATCATGTTTTGAGATTAGGTCCACTTTAAACTCCAAGTATCACACAGATTGAATTGCCTATGTAGCCCAATATGTGAAACTACCACAGTCCAGATAATCTCAATATACCCAGGTGTTCTTTATCCCTAATACCAGACCAAATAAAAAAAATCCCTGCCATTCTTAAACGGCATTGAACCCTTCACAAAAGTAGGGCGCTTCAAATTCACTTCTTAGAAAAACAACAATCAAATACAAAAGGCGGCAAACAAAGGACAACAAACACAGCCTTTGCAACTTGCATTTCCAAAATTCCACCATCAAAAATAAAGTAGATTTGTTTTGCAAATACTCTTCTGCAACACTGACACCCTTGTGAGGGGCCTCCAGAACGTTGTAGAAGGAGGGGAAAAACCACACGTGCATATTGTAGGCTTGCTGTCAAAATCCAGCACATTGCATAACTCGTTCTCAAGCCCTCCAGTCCTGCAGGTGTGGATCCGGCAAGCTCAGAAAAGTGTGATTAATGATAAATGAAGTTATGAAAAGAAAAAAAACACCTTGACATGCATTGTGGCTGTTCAGTTTCTAAACTAAAGTTCAGAGTTTTAGGAGAACTGGGCAGGGTATAGGCACTGAAAAAGCAATAACGAGTATTAAAAAGCAATTTTAGTTTATAGCTTTGGCTGGAAAAATATTCCAGCACCCTTTAATATAACTTTTATGTGCACTTAAAGAGGTTCTTGACCCTTTAAAAAGAAAAATATATATATAAGTCAGTGGCTACAAATACTGTTAACTTTTAATAAAAGGACACTTACCTGTCCCGGAATACAGGGTCGTCCTCAGCTGGGCCTGTTCTTCACCCCAGGCATTGTAACTAATGCCCCATACACACGATCAGAAATTCCGACAGCAAGTCCGATGTGAACTTTTGAAAGGAAACTCTGACCGTGTGTGTGCTACATCCGCCAACAAAAGATTGAGAGCTGGTTCTCAAATTTTCTGACGGAAAACATTCCTGTCGGAAAATCCGATCGTCTGTAGCAATTCCGACGCTCAAAATTTGGAGGTGCTGTCCAATCGAGGTGCTGTCCAATCAAGCGACTGGGAGGATAGGGATCCAGTGCCATAGCCACTATGCCTGGGCTGAGCGGCTCCTGAACTGGGAATATCCCCCCCCCCGAGCCTTGGGGACCATGTACATTGCATGCACTGTACACATTGGGGACACACCCAGTGCTCCTGCCCAACTTTGCATGTTCCAGCTACTCCTTTTACATGCTCCATTATATAAAATGTAACAAAAAAATCCATCAAGGAGACAGGGAGACCCTCATAATAGACAGATTTGGAAGCTCAGCACACAATCTGATCTGATACAAACTGTGGAGGGGTCCCAAGGACAAGGATGAGGTCAGTGTGGGGGGCACATTGGTTGGTAATGGGGCAACTGAGACTTGAGTGGTTGATGGAGCTTGTGGGTACTGTCTACTCTTGCTTATTCTCCACTATGAATTGCCTCCTCTATTCTACCTGTCCCCTTCATCAATTGCCCCCTACTGGAAACTCAGCAAAGAGATCTCACCATCACCAACAGAAATTAGATGGTTTCATTCTCTGACATCCACCAAAGACTTAATTATTAGATTTTGAGTGGCCTGATCCATTAGCAACACTGTAATTTTTTGAAGGATCTATTCAAGTCATCTCTCAAATCGCCACCCAAGGACAGTCCATTTGGAAGACATTATCTGTAATCATTAAACAATTAGACGGTTAATGTCCTAAGCATGTTGAACAGATTTTGATTTCTTAAATGCTTTTATTGAAAAAAAAAGGGAAGAAAAATATTCATCTTTAATCTCCCTGTTTATGGAAAATGTCTATTTTTAAACCGTTGATGTGAATTTTGGATCTAGAAGTATATTCCTGCGGAGATTAAAAAGGAGGCTCGATCTCAGCACTCTCTATGGATAATTAAAGCTCTGGGCTGTTTTTGCGTTCAGGAACTTTCTGTGAAGAGAGATTTTACGGAATGTGGAACTGTTTAAATGCAATTTGTATCCAGATGTGAACCCTGGAAGTTACACTCACTGATCTCCTTTCTCTTTGTCTCTCCCTCGCTGTATATTAGTTCTCTCTGTACTGCTCTCTATTTTACTACTAGGACTAGAAAAAGTGTCATTTTTGCAAACAATCTATAATGTAACTAATTGTATAGTATCCTACATAGCAAGAATAACTTCCCACAAATTTGTGGTAGTGTTGAATTGTAAGTTTGTTAACTTGCTGCACATTTTCACTGGCAAGTTGTACACTTGCAGATCACTTGAAGCACAAGTTCTAGTTGACAGGCGGGCGGTAGATAAGTGGTTAATGCAGATAAGGCACCAAGTGAGTATAAAGGGGTTGTAAACCTTCATGGTTTTCCCCTTCATGCATCCTATGCATGAAGAGGAAAAAACATCCGCTACTTACCGCACCCCCAAGCCCTCGTTTACTTACCTGAGCCCTCAAAAGTCCCGCGTCGAGAACGCGATTGCTTCTTGGCCCTTCTCGGCCTGCTCTTCATTGGATAAATTGATAGCAGAGCAGTTATTGGCTTGTGCTGCTGTCAGTCAACTCCATTGGTGCAAGGGCCGTGGGGGAAGGGCCGAGTCCTGTAGTCGGCGGCTATGGACACCGGATACAAGACTCAAGAGCGCACGTGCAAGGTAACCCCCTTGGAAAAGCGTTTCCCAGGGGTGTTACCAGAAGCAGGAAGGAGCCTAAACAGCCGCCAAGGGACCCCAGAAGACGAGGATCTGAGCCACTCTGTGCAAAACGAGCTGCACAGTGGAGTGTATTAATATGTGTTCAATTTTAAAGGGACGTGGTGGCAACTCTACGTGTGCCTAAACTTTTCCTACTCCTCCACAATCTTTTGAGTGGCTCTTTTAGCCACTTGAAAAATGGACGGTAAACAAGGAGCCAGGGCCTTAAATAGACTCTGCCTGGCCCAAGATGGCTGCCAAAGTCACATGGGGTGCCAGCAGGCAATTGGATGCTTCCTCTCTGTGACCGAGGGGGCGTAACATGGGGTGGATTAGTTGTAGGGACAACATTTTTCCCTGTATATTGCTGAACTTCTGTTTCGTTCCTGTTTTTGCACCTGGACTTGAGTATTTTCTGCCTACCACACCATGCTGCACTTACCCACAGTATAACCGGGATCCAGTATGCAGACCAGAAGATCTAACTTTGCTGGCTTGTTTCAGGTTGTTGATTCAAAAAACATGACAGCCAGAGACAGCAAGTATTATCAAAAGCATTTTAGTCTGGAAAAATATGTAGAAGAATACGTATCGCCTAGACTGAGAAAAACTATTTTTTTTTTTTTTAATTGGGCTATTTATTAAAGCAACAAGTAAAAAATATTGTTGTTTTTTTTCAAAATTGTCGCTCTATTTTTGTTTATAGCGCAAAAAATAAAAACCGCAGAGGTGATTAAATATCACCAAAAGAAAGCTCTATTTGTGGGGAAAAAAGGAACATTAATATTGTTTGGAAACCACGTCGCACGACCGCGCAATTGTCAGTTAAAGCGACGCAGTGCCAGAAGCTGAAATTTTACCTGGTCAGGAAGGGGGTAAACGTGCCCAGTAAGGAAGTGGTTAAAGGAGTAGTAAAGGAAAAAAAAATGCCTAAAATGAATGTCTGCAAGGTAGACAGACAGAATAGTGTAATGATTCTGTTAAAAAATGAGTAAATACCTATTAAATTCCTTTATCTATATCACCTCCGGCGTTCTTGTTTTTGTTCTCTTATTCACTTCCTGGTTTGCGGCGCTCGATCATGTAAGAACTACATTTCCCAGAATGCATTGCGGCACACCCAGTAAGTCTGTGTTCATCTCAGTACAGGTTTCCTTTCAGAGGTGTTCATGCAGTGATGGGGTTAAAGTTTGGAGCCCATCGAGCCCCTGTCAAGGATTTATAAAGGAAAAAGTATTCAGAATTTAATGTCTTCCATCTGCAGCAGGTGCGCGGGCTGGGCGGAAAGAGCCAATTACAGATGCCATTTGCTAAATTGGAACAACAGGCTCTCTGGCCACCTTTTGTTCCACAGACCCGTCTACTCATTGGGAGCGTTCTTTAGTATTACAAGTAATGGAGTTACATTATTGACAGTGATGGAATGTGCAACTTAATTGTGTAAAGATTAGAGGGGCCCAGAGATAGTGGAAGTTGGTCGGACATCAGGAAGCAATCTGAATCCAGAAATACCTGTTTTTATTTGATCACATCTCACAGCATACAGTATTTATTAGTGGATTTTATATTTACAGCTTTTACTTACAAATCATTAATATAAAAGAGAAAAAGGTTTGGAGCACCGCCAATACATGGGGCGTCCATGCTTTCATTGCAGTTTATGAGTATTCATCCTGTTCATTGCTACATTGAAGTCACTCTGAACTCGAGCAGAAAATCTTTTACAAGTTTTAAGGTGTTACAAGTTGCTTTCTTTTTAATTTTGCAGCTTCATTGAAATAATACTTGGTGATACTGCCCATCAATTGTCGCCACTGTGCCATGCCAAATGCAGCCACTGTGCCATGCCATTATTGCCACTGTGCCCATTAATTGCTGCCAGTTTTCCCCTAAAATGCCTCCCCCCACCCGGCACTTACCTTTCTTGGTCAGCCATCCTCGGATCCTCCTCCACGATCCCTCGATGTCTTCTCCCGCCCTCAATGTCGCTTCAGCCAATCAAGTTACCGGTAACCAGATACAGTGAACCTGATTGGCTGAGATGCATGTCAGTGTTAACCAGGGAACGCACACCCCGTGCGTCCCCCTGGTTAACTTTTTTAAAGCCAATTACAGCCCTGTAATCAGAAAGCCTATCAGAGCCACTGGCTCCGATAGACACTTCCATAGCCAACCAGCTGCCGTTATTCAGATGTCCGGCGCTCGCCAGGGGGTCGGCCATCTTAATAGTGGGCGGCAGTGGTAGCGGCAGCGGCAGCGGCGACAATACATAAATTCATGCAATGCATGAATCTATGTATTGTTTTCAGTGGCGGTGCAGGAGCGAGAGGGGGCGGCACTTCTGCGCCCTCTATGGACGCACCGCCACTGATGGACAGGCTGATTGTACCCAAGATGATACATCAGACTAGGGTACATCCAGCATGTTGGATTTTTCATGTGATTATTGCCTGCAGCCATAGCCAATATAAACTCTGCGATGCCATCCAACATTTGACCTGTGTGTACTAGGCTTTATTTTGTGCATTGTTCAAGCGTAGGGCAGTCCATTAATATGAATAGGCAGCCCTACATGTGATGCACACAGACTAAGGCCCCGTACACACGGCAGAGAACCCCCGACGGGCGGAACACATCCTTCCCCCCGTCGAGGCTCTCGTCCGGCCGTCAGATTCAGCGACCAGCCCGTCTGGAAGGGCGACGAGCCATTCATCCCGACGGGCCGTCGAGCAAATAGAGAACCTGCTCTCTATTTCGGCTCGACGGCATTCCCGACGGGATGCTCGCCGAATGCGTACACACGGCCGAGGTTCTCGGCAGAATCAGAAAGCCTATCAGAGCCACTGGCTCCGATAGACACTTCCACAACCAACCAGCTACGGTTATTCAGATGACCGGCGCTCGCCAGGGGGTCAGCCATCTTAATAGTCGGCAGCAGTGGTAGCGGCAGCAGCGACAATACATAAATTCATGCAATGCATGAATCTATGTATTGTTTTCAGTGGTGGTGCAGGAGTGCGAGGGGGCAGCGCTCCTGCGCCCTCTATGGACGCACCGCCACTGATGGACAGGCTGATTGTACCCAAGTTGGTCCATCAGACTTGGGTACATCCAGCATGTTGGATTTTTCATGTGATTATTGCCAGCAGCTATAGCCAATATAAACTCTGCGATGCCATCCAACATTTGACCTGTGTGTACTAGGCGTTATTTTGTGCATTGTTCAAGCGTAGGGCAGTCCATTAATATGAATAGGCAGCCCTACATGTGATGCACACAGACTAAGGCCCCGTACACACGGCAGAGAACCTCGACGGGCGGAACACATCGTTCCGCCCGTCGAGGTTCTCGTCCGGCCGTCAGATTCCGCGACCAGCCCGTCGGGAAGGGCGACGAGCCATTCATCCCGACGGGCCGTCGAGCAAATAGAGAACCTGCTCTCTATTTCGGCTCGACGGCATTCCCGACAGGATGCTCGCCGAATGCGTACACACGGCCGAGGTTCTCGGCAGAATCAGGATGCCAGCGAGGTTCTCGCTGGTTTCTGCCGAGAACCTCGGCCGTGTGTACGGGGCTTCACAGAAAATGTGCAGAACTTTTCATAAAGGTCACTGATGTTTATTGTCAGGAAACCCAGTTCTGGGGGCCCCATCCAAAGTTTTCTACGGGCCCCTTGGCCTGTAGTTATGCCTTTGCATCCTTTTCATGAACTAAATTCCCCCTGGCTAACTTCAGGGCAGAAAAAACTAAATTCCCCATAATGGATCTCTTTTATTCATTCCTTGCCCAGTAAATCTTCAGAAAGTCAGCAGATTTGTTGAACCTGCTCAGCATTATACAAAGCAGGCAGGACCATGAAATGAGACAACACAAAGCACTAACAATGTGGATCTTTCCTTTACATCAATGTCAGCCTGGGAGGACACAGGCCCATGAATAGGGAGAGTGTGATGGGTGTGATGAAATCCCTGACATCACTTGGGAGGCCGAGGTGAGGAGTGATTACCCCCCTCTGCACATCAACACAGCCCCTTTATCCTGGAAGAGCTCTACTATCCAAAACTTTGGGTTAAAGCTGAATTTCAAGCAGATACAAATGAATGCAGCTCTGTAATCAGTAATAAATTCTTAAATGTATCTTTAAATGCATGCAGTGTAAGTACCTTAATTTTACCTACTATCAGCCTCTTGTTGTCCCTGTACAGCAGAGATAAGACTGGAAGAGGAAAAAACACTGGTAGAGAGTTAGCAGTTCATGTGCTGTCAAGGAGCATGATGATAGGCGTTATGAGATAGGAGATATTGCAGCAAACACTGGTTTTGTTATGTTCTCTTCTAACTGGCTATTCATTTTTTATTTATTTTTTGCTAGCTACTTAAAAAAATGCAGTTTATGTACTTTTTGCATTTTTCAGATTTGCACTACAGTCCATTCCACAGGGATTTTCAGCATTTCACTCTTGCCTCAAAACAAATGGTCACTCAGCCTTTCTATGTCTATGTATACGTAGATATATATAAACACAGTGGGCCAGATCCACATACCTTTGCCGCCGGCGCGGCGTGACCCATTTACACTAAGTCACAGCGGCGTATCCTTATCCTCAAAGAAATGCCGCTGTAACTTACGGCGGCGTAGCGTAAATGGGCCGGCGTACGCGGCTGTAATTCAAATTAACTAGTGGGGGGCGTTTTTTATTATAATTATGAATGACCCGACGCAAACAACGCTTTTTTTTAACTGCCGATTCACGAACGTACGTACGGCCGGCGCAGTGTTTTTACGCCGTTTGCGTAAGCGTAGGTCCGGCGTAAAGTTACCTTTGCTGTATAGAGGCGTACGTAATGTTAAGTATGGACGTCGGGGCCAGCTTCGATTTTTCCGTCGCTCACGTCGTTTGCGTAAATCATCGCGAATATGGATTTGCGTAAGTTACGTTCACGTCGTTTTCATTGATATTTTGCGACGTGATTTCGATCACGACGCAAAACATCAATGAAAACGACGTGAACGTAACTTACGCAAATCCCTATTCGCGAACGATTTACGCAAACGTCATGAGCGACGGAAAAATCTACGCTGGCCCTGACGTCCATACTTAACATTACGTACGCCTCTATACAGCAGAGGTAACTTTACGCCGGACCTACGCTTACGCAAACAACGTAAAAACACTGCGCCGTCCGTACGTACGTTCGTGAATCGGCGTATCTAGCTCATTTGCATATTTTACGCGGACACACAACAGAAGCGCCCCTAGCGTCCAGCGTAAATATGCATCTAAGATACGACGGTGTAAGAATTTTACGCCAGTCGTATCTTAGCGTAAGTCTGGCGTATCATGTTTTCTGGATAGAAAACAATGACATGCCGGCGGGAAATTCGAATTACGCCGGTGTATTTGCCGGCGTAATTCCTTTGTGGATCTGGCCCAGTATATGTATATATCTTGATAGATAGATAGATAGATAGATAGAGAGATAGATAGATAGATAGATAGATAGATAGATAGATAGATAGATAGATAGATAGATAGATAGATAGATAGATAGATAGATAGATAGATAGATATAGATAGATTTTATAATGTATGTTTTATACCTGTATGCAGAGTCAGATTGCGGGCGTCCATTGTTCAAAAGCCGCGCCTCCTTCTCGTCCTGTTCCATGATAGGCGGAACACTCAGTTTCCCAGCAGAGCCTGTGTTCGGTGTTCCACCTATCACAGAGGTCCTCTCATCCTCTGCCTCAGAGGAGAGGGCCTCCGTGATAGGCGGAACACTGAACACAGCCTCTGCTGGGAAACTGACTCTGCATACAGGGATAAAGTATGGAGTGAGGTAGGCAATGGGCACAGTGAGGTATGCAATGAGCACAGTGTGGTATGCAGTGGGCACAGTGAGGTATGCAATGAGCACAGTGTGGTATGCAGTGGGCACAGTGAGGTATGCAATGAGCACAGTGTGGTATGCAATGAGCACAGTGTGGTATGAAGTGGGCACAGTGAGGTATGCAATGAGCACAGTGTGGTATGCAGTGGGCACAGTGAGGTATGCAATGAGCACAGTGTGGTATGCAATGAGCACAGTGTGGTATGAAGTGGGCACAGTGAGGTATGCAATGAGCACAGTGTGGTATGCAATGAGCACAGTGTGGTATGCAGTGAGCACAGTGTGGTATGCAGTGGGCACAGTGAGGTATGCAATGAGCACAGTGTGGTATGCAATGAGCACAGTGTGGTATGAAGTGGGCACAGTGAGGTATGCAATGAGCACAGTGTGGTATGCAGTGGGCACAGTGAGGTATGCAATGAGCACAGTGTGGTATGCAATGAGCACAGTGTGGTATGAAGTGGGCACAGTGAGGTATGCAATGAGCACAGTGTGGTATGCAATGAGCACAGTGTGGTATGCAATGAGCACAGTGTGGTATGCAGTGGGCACAGTGAGGTATGCAATGAGCACAGTGTGGTATGCAATGAGCACAGTGTGGTATGAAGTGGGCACAGTGAGGTATGCAATGAGCACAGTGTGGTATGCAATGAGCACAGTGTGGTATGCAATGAGCACAGTGTGGTATGCAGTGGGCACAGTGAGGTATGCAATGAACACAGTGTGGTATGCAATGAGCACAGTGTGGTATAAAGTGGGCACAGTGAGGTATGCAATGAGCACAGTGTGGTATGCAATGAGCACAGTGTGGTATGAAGTGGGCACAGTGAGGTATGCAATGAGCACAGTGTGGTATGCAATGAGCACAGTGTGGTATGAAGTGGGCACAGTGAGGTATGCAATGAGCACAGTGTGGTATGCAATGAGCACAGTGTGGTATGAAGTGGGCACAGTGAGGTATGCAATGAGCACAGTGAGGCGTGCAATGAGCACAGAGAGGCATGCAGTGGGCACATTGAGGTGTGTTGGAAGGGGGTCGTCTTATACGACGAGTATATCCCAAAAACAACCTTTTAGCTGGAAAATTAGGGGGTCGTCTTATACGCCCGGTCGTCTTATACGCTGGCTAATACGTGCACATTGCCCCAAGTTTTGTTTGTTAAAAAAAAAAAAATGCTGGAAAATAGCTTTTGATCTACCAGTAATCAACTGAGCATCTAAACTGCCAATAGTAAGCTGACAGCACTGCTTCTGCTGAACTGAAATATCAAGCAGTATTGTCATTCCTACCCAGTTCTCTGCTGATAGACCACAGAACACCCCCACCTATGTTATGGAGATTGGGTGTGGGTGTTTTCTGGAATCAAGTAAGAAAGTACTTGGGATTTCAGTGTAGCGGAGCCGGAGTTATTTGTTTACTACAGTAAGTGAGGGTACATTTTTGGTAGGTCAATAGGTATGTTTTTGCACTTGTATTGATACATTGTAGAGATGTAGACATGTACTGAATTATTATAAAAAATGTTGTCATTTTGTTCAGGCATACAGCATTTTTTTTAAATGGTTTTATATATATATATATATATATATATATATATATATAAATATATATATATATACAGTATATACAGTATATATATATATATATATATATATATATATATATATATATATATATATATATTAGGGCTGTGCAAATTAACCTTTAATTAATCGATTAATCTTTAATTTTTTTGATCGATTAAAATTCTTTTGATTGGTACTCACCTCTCCGCCATCTTCTGGGCCTTCGGGGAGTTCCATCAGAGATCCGGTAACGTCACGGACACCGGCAGGGCTTGCCATGTCCATCTGAAGGGCTCCTTTGCTGTGCCTTCATATCTGCATGCTGGTGGGACCTTACAATCTGCCACACGCAAGGGCTGTTACACTTCCCTCTATCACTTCCCTCTATCAACCTGGGATTCTATAACCATCCACTGGGAGTTGCAGTGGTATCGTTGTACACATTTTTATACCAGTATCATACTTAGCTACATGTTTTTATGACTGCTTTTGGTACCGTTTGCTATTACGCACCATTTTTACAGTTTATGTAGCTACATCGATTTGATCTCCAGTGCAATATTTATTGGTTACCTACTTGAAGACTATACAAGTTTTAATGCTATTCCCATCGAGCGCTGCCTTTGTGTGTTTTTTGTATCCCGCTATCCATTTTTCCAGTGGTTGGTAGCTGCACTGGGAATCAGCCTGCAAGGAGATCAGCTAAAAGTAGTTGGATCTGTATGTGCGTTATAATTATTCGAAATTAGCCGATTAATCGATAAAAAAAAAAAAACGATTAATCGAACACAAAAATTTTGATCAGTAACAGCCCTAATATATATATATATATATATAAATAAATATATACAGTATATATATGTACAGTATATATATAATGTTATGGTATAGTGATTTAGTACAACCATTTATTGTTGCAGAGCAGATGTTCGGGGATTTGGCGAGATGAGCAGTAGGTGTCGTACAATAATATTGTGATGAGGTGGAGCTGTCATACACCAGCCCTCATTACAAACACCAACAGAGAACTCAAAACAGACGGCGGTAAATTATGTAATCACAATTGGATTCCATCCAGTTTATGAGTCACTTCTCTTCGAAGATGTCCTTAATCCTTAATCAAAATCATTTTTACGCTGCCTTATAACTAGGGATGAGCAAAATTGTGAGTTTCCATTTCTCAAAAATTTTGGGGGAAATCAGTAGATTTTGACAAAATGTAGTTACTTGATCAAAATACATTGGTACGACTGGAAAAAATATTAGGGTGGTTTTTGGTGGTTTCTAAGGTGCAATATGCTTTAAAGAGGAAGTAAACCCTGATGGGTTTTACTTCCTCTTTGTTCCCTGCAAAGTAAAATCATAATGGGCTAGTATGCAAGATCCCTTCATCCATGCTTCTCCTCCATCCTCCTCCATTTATATCGTGGTTGGAGGAATCTATTGATTTCTCTTGTTCAGCCCATAGTGAGGGCAAGAGGAATCCAACCAAGTATGGCCGCCCTAGGAGGCATTTGTCATTGGGACAACTATCCTCAATCTCACCTGTTTTGAAGACAACTCTAAAATATTGGATTTCCCATCACAATAGTCACAGAACAAATAGAGAGAATGGGCCAGATTCACAGAGCGATTACTCCTGTCTATTTCGCGTTAGACTGGAGTACTTTCTAATTATGCGCGTTTTTTCACTACTCTGAAACCTCAAATCCGACTGGTTTACGTGTTCGTACGCCTTTGGATCTAAGCTGCAATAAAATTGCGGCCGCTGGGTGGAGTTCCCGTCGTTTTCCGCGTCGGGGTATGCTAATGAGCTTTTGCCGACTATCCACGAAATTACGAACGTCTATCGCAATCTCTTACGGCATCTTTAATCATCTTTTTGCCTCGTAAAGTTATACCAGCTTTTTGCTGGTCTAATATTAGACAGCCCATGTTAAGTATGACCGTCGTTCCCGCGTCGAATTTCAACGTTTTCCGACGTCTTTTTTTATTTTTGACGTAAAACGTCCGGGAATAGGAATGTCCGTAAACGACGCTACTCAAACAACGAATGAGGTATCGACGTTATTTTGTGCAATGCACGGCGGGAAATTTCTGAACGGAGCATGCTCAGTTCAATCGCCGCGGGGACGCGCCTAATTTAAATGCTTCACGCCCCCTAATCGCGTATTTCGATTACGCGGCGAGAAATACACTACGCCGCCGTACCGTAAGGGACAAAATCTACCAGGATTCGTCGTACAGCCTGGTAAAATACGGCGGCGTAGTGTATCTCTGATACTCTGCGCCGAACAGCAAATAGAACTTGAGAGGGATTTTATTTTGTCCATACGCTATCCAAAATTCCAAAAAAACTTACTGTGGAAAGACAATATGAATCTTTAAATTGGCAATATTTTCCCTTTAAGTGCAAAAGCCATGGGACGTGTAAAATAAAATGTTAAGTCATATAGCAGAGTGTTCCAAGGACATAGAACAGTAAAGGAAATCCAGGTGGCTTAGTAATGATGGTTGTTACATCTGCACTCCACTTAGAGGATGTCCTTGTGGATCTTCTCTAGGGAAGCCATACTGCTCGGTATGGACTGATATTAAAGCTGATGTGACATTCTCAGTACTGCTTACTGGACATAACACAGACCTCTGAATAACTGTCTCCTGCTTTCTGGGCCATTAATATCTCCCGGATGTACATTACTGGGCCAAAGATCTGGTCAATGCACTGGAGAATCCCCACCCTTAATTCTTGGTTACTTTTAGATATCAAAAGTAACAAATGAATACGTGTTTTCAATTTTTTGCTCAGCTCTAGAATATTGGTTAAAGATGGGCAAGAATGATTAATTATTGCACAAGCTGATTTCTTTTAGTTGCATAATATTCATATTAACAGCAAAATGATAATGTACAATAGTATTATTATACAGAATTTATATAGCGTCAACAGTTTGCACAGTGCTTAAAATGGAAGTAAACCCTTCATTACAACTTTCACCTACAGGTAAGCCTAGATTAAGGCTTACCTGTAGGTGTTTGCAATATTTCCTAAACCTACACGGTTTAGGAGATATTTGCCAAAAAGGATGCACCATTGTCTCTACGGTGCATGCACGCCGTAGACAGTGGCGCAGGCACACTGAGAATGGCAGTTTTTTGAATGAATAATACCGGCTTTGATGGCTCCTGCATGCATGCGCAGAGTGACGTGATTGCGCAGGGACGTGATTGCGCAGAGTGACGTGATTGCGCAGAGTGACGTGATTGCGCAGAGTGACATGATTGCGCAGAGCGACGTGATTGCGCAGAATGACGTGACATGACGCTATGCTATAATTAAACACTAAATACGGTGAGAAACGCGTCAACTCTGCCGGTATGCTGTGACATGTAGTGCTGTTTTTCTTTCTTGGATTTTTACAATAAAGGCTACTTTTGTTCGGAGTGCAGAAGAATCCTTTCTTTTGTTTTGCAATCTCATATGCATTGCCTGCACCTGTGATACAGCGGGAAGCATTTATTCTGAAGATTTCCACACCTGAGCCCAGGGCTGGACTGGGACAAAAATTTGGCCCTGGACTTTATCCAGACTGGCCCACTTTGACAGGTCTCTCCCCCTCTCCCCCTTCACTGGCCACTAGCCGTTCTACTTTATAAGAGTAGAAAGGCTGGTACTGGTACTCTAATAGGCAGTACCAGTGAGGAAGCTAGACATTATTTCACCCGGGGCAAAAAATCAGTTTGGTGCCCACCTTATGGGACAAGATTAGGCAGACGTGAGAAACTCCCAGGCCATAGCTGTTGAGTCAGCTGTCTGTCCCCTCCCCCATGCTACTCTGTCGTTCCCCTGCTCCTCTGGTCCTCCCCTGCTTCTCTGTTCCCCCCAGGTGAGCGCTGTGGGCAAGTAGAGGAGGTGAGCGCTGCGTGAAGCAACAGACAGAGGAGCGGAGGGGGCGGCGGTCCACTGTCACTGAAGCTGGCCCATTGAGCCATCGGCCCACCAGGAAACTCCCTGTAGTCCCAATGGCCAGTCCATCCCTGCCTGAGCCGTTTTTCTTTCTTGGCTCATTCTGGACTTGGCTCATTCTATGGATGCAAATGCTCTACTCGGGAGCGTGCCCGCAAGGTAACCCCCTTGGGAAAACACTTCCCAGGGGGTTAGCTGATGCGGTTAGGAGCCGCGGAGGGACCCCAGAAGACGTGAATCAGGGCCACGGGGCAAAACAAGCTGCACAGTGGAGGTAAGTATGACATGTTTGCATTTTTATTTTATTACTTATTTAAATCGACCTTTAGTACCCCTTTACATTTTAGTCTCATCTGACCACCTTAAAAGCACCTTGAAGATTCTTAGGACACTTGGAAAAAAATGTTATGCCGTGTACACACGATCGGAATTTCCTACAAGAAATGTCCGATGTGAGCTTTTGGTATGAAATTTCGACCATGTGTAGGCTCCATCAGACCTTTTTCTGTCGGAATTTCCGACAGCAAAAATTTGAGAGCTGGTTTTCAATTTTTCTGACAAGAAAGGTTCTTGTCGGAAATTCCGATCGTCTGTATGTAATTCCGTTGCGCAAAAAAAACACCCATGCTTGGAATCAATTGGAAGCATTATTGAACTTAATTTTTCTCGGCTCATTGTAGTGTTGTACGTCACCGCGTTCTTGACGGTCGGAATTTTGTGTGACCATGTGTATGCAACACAAGTTTGAGCCAACATTCCGTCGGAAAGAAATCCATGGTCAGATGAGACTAAAATTGATCTATTGGCTGAATTAAACAAAAAGGGCCAGATTCAGATACACTTAATATTGCGCTGCGTAATCAAAATACTCTACGCTGCCGTATTTTACCAGGCTCTACACCGAATTCTGGTAGATTTTTGCCCGTACGCTACGGCGGCGTAGTCTATTTCTCGCCGCGTAATCGAAATACGCGATTAGGGGGCGTGAAGCATTTAAATTAAGCGCGTCCCCGCGGCGATCGAACTGCGCATGCTCTCTTCAGAAATTTCCCGCCGTGCATTGCGCAAATCACCTCGTTACTCATTCGTTGTTGTAGTAGCGTCGTTTACGAACATTCCTATTCCCGACGACTTACTCAAAATAATAAAAGACGTCGAAAACGTAGAAATTCGATGTGGGAACGACAGCCATACTTAACATGGGCTGTCTAATATTAGAGCAGCAAAAAGCTGGTATAGTGTTACGCAAAAAAAAATGACTAAGGTGCCGTAAGAGATTGCGAATGAAGATCGTAATTTCGGGGATCGCCGGTAAAAGCTCATTTGCATACCCCGCGCGGAAAAACGACGGGAAGTCCACCCAGTGGCCGCAATTTTATTGCAGCGTAGATCCGAAGCGTACGAACACGTAATCCAGTCGAATTGAAGCCCGCAGCCGTCTAATTTCATGGTTTGAGGTCCGAACCGAGCATAAAAAAACGCGCGTAATTTGAAATTACTCCAGTCTAACACCAGTTAGACAGGTGTAATGGCTCTGTGAATCTGGCCCAAAGTGTCTGTCTTTATTTCAGGTTACAAACACAATTTGATTATTTTAAAGGGAAGTGATTCTTTTCTATATCCACTGTAGTATTAACTCAAGAGAGTGTAAAAAAAAAACACAAGCATAATAACAGTTTATAGGGGTAACAAATTAAACCTTTACTAATCGAATTACTTGTAATTCCATGCGATTCAATAGGCGGGGGGCAGTCCAACATGGATAGCTTCTATTATTCTGGTTTTCTGTGTAGATTTTGGCTTTTTTCCAAAAATACATAATTGCGAGATAATTGCAGACAATGCGCAGAATGCATAAAACCGTCATTTGCACTCTGTAATGATTCTAATTGCTGGCAACACTGTGAGTTTATCTTAATTGCAGTCTAATTTGTTATTTGCTTAACATATTTTTCTGCTCTGCCCTCATTATTTTTATAGGTCAAATCCAGGCCATTCATTCTCTTCCAATTAATGCTTTTTTATATCTGTATTTATTTTTACACTTTTACTTTGACAGTAAAATAATTAGCTAGTGTCGGTTTACCAAAATAACAAAATCATTTATTAATTTGTTGCTTCGTTTACTGCAACCATATTGGCCGACAGGTGACTTGTGTGAGCACTAGGTTACATCAGGACATCATGTTACATCATTTTTTACTGTTGTGGTTTCTGTAATTGTCATAGTTGTGCGCACATGGTGTGCCAGTTGTGCCTGGGCACACCCTAATCACACTGTGCTGCACAGATTTCCCCTGCTGCTTGGCTGCAGAAAAAGGGACTGGGGAATCTCTTCCCTAAAAGTGAGACATCAGGGGTCTGTTTAGACCTCTGATATCTCACCAAAGCCTTCCAATGGAGCTCCTAAAAAATTGTATAAAACAATAATAATAATAATACATCATTAATTAAAATTGTAAAAAAAAAAAAAAAAAAAAAAGTTATGATAAAAATAAAAAATTAAATTAACTACTGACAATCTCTTCTCTACTGACACCGTCCACTGGTCTACTGGGATATATATGGATATATATATATATATATATATATATATATATATATATATATATATATACACACACACACACACACACGTGTGTTTGAGCTTTGGGTGTACACCCTAATGCCATGGTCTGCACACACCTATGGTAATCGTAAAGATCAAATTTCAGTACAAAAAAAAATTTTTTTTTACGGTGATAAAATGGTTGCGCTTGTGATCCACTCAATCAAGGCTGACCATACATGGTTAGCAATCAGTGTTTCTTATCTGAATGAACAAAATTCTGATTACATCAGAACATGGTGCCTAAATCAGCATTTCATGCGTTTTTCCTGCACCACATTCAAAAACGCACTGAGTGTGTGATCTGCTGCAGGTCCCAACGTAATCCTAACAACACCCCAAACACAGTACCATGCAATCCGGTTACAGCGTGTTTTTAAATGTAGTGCATGCAATCCAATGCGATTTCAGCCCATTCAAATAAATGGGCTGAAAATTGCATCTCACTTAATCGCTCAGGAACGCAAAGTGTATTCCTGTGCAATTCTGGTGTGAACTGGCACTGAATGTGGTCCTCAGTTGGGAAAATATTTACTTACTGTAATGTGCAGGTGCTAGAAAAATTTTCATGTTCCATATAGAGTTAGAACTTTTATGGCATGTACAGTGTGGGAATATATAAAAGAACAATAGTGTATGCAAAGTTGGATTTAAAAGTACATTTAAATTGTAAATATATATATATAGATATATATATATATATATGTAACAAGGCCAGTATGCTGGCCTGAATTTATGGGAGGAGCCCGGGGGTATTTAACCAGCCTACTCACCTGTGGTCTTTGTTGGTTTCCTGTGAGCGATACCCACCCTCCCATCCCCTTTTTAGGGCATTTCTCAAATTAATTTCTCTCCACACAATATTCATCTCTAATCTTGGGTATGCCCCCTTATTTTGGCATACTGTCCATCAGATCAGGGCACACTTTAGGTCTATTTCATGTGGTAAGTCTTATGTTATCTTGTTCATATCCATATCGGACATAGAGCTTCAACAATAAATATATATATCTATATATATATATATATATGGAACAAACGTTGAAGGTGAAGTGCACACGATCCAGATATAGCAGTGGGGGCGCTATTTGTATAGCCGGAAACCGTCATGCATTTGACACTGAATGGAATTTAAATTTTCCTAATAAATTGCAGCAATCCCATCTGATCGTTATTTTTATATATATATATCTATATATATAGATATATATATATGAAGGACACAGAGTTTGCATGGGCAGGACTACAGATCGTTTATTCCAGCTGGGGCTTCGTAGTTTGGAGATTCCAAAGAGTCTTGGGCTGGACAAAATCTCCAACCTTGTTTCTGGGTGTTGTGGTTAATCAGCAGTGTGTTGGCCCAGGCTGGTGAGAGCAGGAGGTAGGAGTTTGAGCTATTTGAAAATAGAGCCCTGTTAGGAGAGCTGGGAGTTCTGGAGACTGCAACGAGTTTCTGGGCCCAAGGACTGGGAAAGTCTGGCCAGCTACGAGAGTCTGGGAAACCACGAGAGGGCCTGAAGACTGAGGAACCTGCAGAGATCAGTGAGTCCAGGGGGGCTGGATAGACTAAGGTAGTCTTTGGTGGGTGCAAGCTAGAAATACTGGGAAAACCCTGTCAAGGGGCAATGTGGGCCTGAACAGCAGGCTACCAGGCCCTTAAGAGCCGGTTCACACAGGGGCGACCTGGGATCCGACTTGAAGTTGCCCCAAGTCGTCCTAAGTCGTGTGGTTGATAAAATCAATATAAGTGAATGGAGCTGAATTAATACACACTACTGAAGTCGCTCCGACTTCAGAAAAGGTTCCTGTACTACTTCAATCTGATTTCTAGGCAACTTGTAGGCAACTTGTACCTATTGATTTCAATGGAAGTTGCCTCAGAAGTCGGATCACTGTCTTAACTGCAGCAACAATACAGGAAGAGAACATACATTTCTCAGGCAAACCCCTCCCTCCCCCTCCCTCCCACAGAGCTGATTGTTGTTTGATTGGCCACTAAAAAGCCTCCTGGAGGCGACTTGAAGTTGCCTTGTAAGTTGCCTGATGATTCATACTCAAGTCGTGTCCAAGTTGCCTCCCAAAGTCGTGCTGGAAGTCGTGTTGCCCCTGTGTGAACGGCTCTTACTATAATGTTGTTGTGAGATGGACTATCTGTACCAAAATTACATCTACCACTGAACTATGCAACCCCATATTACAATCCACTAAAATTCTATGGACTGATAAATGTTTTAGTGTATATATAAGAACACTTACTTATAAATTTAAATGCTTCGCATTTTTCTTTTATTGATTTTATAGGCAGTAACAAACCAGTTTGATACATCTAGAAATTCATTTAAGTATCAGGTCTGGAGGACATTTTTAAAGGCTTTTGAACAAAATGTGTTGATTTAATAACGACATCATCAAAAGCTTCGATGAAAGTTTGAATTAAAATGTATCTAAATATTTCTACCCTAAGGCCCCTTTCACATGAGCGGACCGTTCGTCCGCTTATTACAAGTCCATTTACGGCCTTGTAATGGGCCCCTATGGGATCGCGTCCGTTAGCGGATGATGCATCCGCTAACGTCCGCCTAAGATCCGCGTCCGTCTGGGTCCGTTTTTCGGACGGAAGAAAACCCTATTTTGCTTCCATCTGGCGGATCGGATCGGATGCAAACCGACAGACGGTCCGTTTCCATCCGATTCCCCATAGGGGATAGCGGAGGAGAGACAGGGCGGTCCCTGCACAGTGTGTGGGGACCGCCCTGTCCGCCGACAGCTCAGCGGGACCCCCCGCTGAGCCGACTGACACACACGGAGCGGACCGAAAAACGGACCGCTCCGTGTGAAAGAGGCCTTAGTCTCTGTCTGCTCTCTCACTGCTATAAGCCCATCAAAGTACCATCCAACTTGCCAAATAGCTTACATTGTATACACTTCCACTTAAAGTGTAATTAACAATTTCACCTGCTTTCATTACCAGATTTATAGGGGGTAAAAGGGGCAATTACCCTATCCCCTGCCAGAAGCCCCCCCCCCCCCCCCATTTAAGAATATAACAAAATTTGTTTTATATTATTGAATTATTAAAATTATCCTGGGAAGCAAAATTCTGTCTGCGATCATCTGTAATGCCCCGTACACACGATCAGGCTTTTGCCCGGCCAAACCTTACATCAGAATTCTGACGGAATTCCATTGGAGTAAAAGTCTGTTGGGGCATACACACAGGAAAAGGGGAGTAGTCGCTCCAGGTGGGAACCCAGATGAATATCCTCCGCTGCAGACAACTCAGGTGCAGGCAATGCACTTAGCAAAGCAGGAACAAAAAATTGTCTCTGGACAGCCTCACTCTGAACAAATTGTAGCCTTTATTAAAAGAAAGACAGCACTACAAGTCACAGCAAAATAAAGTAAAACCTGACTGCTGACGCATTTCGCACTAAAACTAGTGCTTAGTCAACACTTAGGCATACAAATGGTCGGAATTTCTGATGAAAAAGGTTATTTTGACTTTTTCCATTGGTAATTTCGATTGTGTGTACAGGGCTTTAAAGTTTATACTCTGATATATTGTACCAATTTCAAACGAGTGCACCTAGCATGCAGAGCCACATGTTGTAGCACTGCATGCATTACTGCATTGCGGAAGTGTAAATGGGCCTAAAACAATGCAGACACATGATTAAGACACTCCTCAGTTTCCCAGAGATTAAAGCTCAGTTGAAGTCACGGAATTAGATATGAGGTCCGATAGGCTTTGTACAAACAACCTCCAATTTTCATAGTTTTACCTCCACTTTCTAGTAGTTGTGCAGGGTTTCAGGTGGCAGTACAGAGGCGGGGCAGCTAAAATCTCAGGATTTTCACATCAAAAACATGTAGGTTTTGGACATATCAGGGACAGATTTTTACATACTGTCTCTGGTTTTAATGAGCCTGGCAACCCTGATTGGGCCCCCTAGTGGCATGGGGCCCTCGGGCAGTGCCCGAGTTCCTCAATGGTCAGTCTGCCCCTGATGACCAGATATCTTCCTGTCTAGTCACCCTTACTGTAAATTAATTAACCGTATTTAATAGAATCATGAAAAGCATGCTCAAAGTGGACTTTTCTCTTGAGGTCAGTGTTTGAACTGTTGAATTTTGCTCAGAGGAAACCCTGAAGGTGATGGTAGTTCAGGCTTCTGTGCATTCGTACACTGTTTAGTCTCTCCGACTATCTTGAAGTATGAAATTATCTTTTGTGGCCTATGTACTCAAATGTGCTCCATTTATCTACTGATAACAAGGAGCTTTGATAAGGTTCCACACACAGAGCGGAACGATAAATATTTCCATTAATGATTTGCAGCTGCTTTATGTTCAGTGATTACTAAAGGAAGTGTTTCGGGAGAAAACCAACTAAGGAGACACCTGCTAATTAAACATGGAAGTCGGATAAGGACGGAAAGCATTGCCATGAAAGCTAAGGTGTTGGTAAAGTGTATGCAAACATCCTAGTCTTGGTCAAAATAAAAGGCACTGTTGTTGTAGGTAGAGATTGAAAAGATAACTCCACCCAAAAGCGATAATTCTGTATTAAATAGATGCCAATAGGTGAGAACTGATTTACATTCCTGCAGCCTTCAAGAGTAAGGTTATATATAATAAGAGTAGATCCGAAAGACTGATCTCTTTCTCTTCATGTTCTGGCTCCCCCAGATTCGATTCCTATGGAGAATTTGTGGGGAGTGGAGCATGGGCGTCCGCTCATAGGGTTAAGGGGGGGCGAGTGACCCCCCCTGGAATCAGCAAGGGTCTGCCATGCTCCCATCTGTTGCTGTGCTGATTCTCTCTGTGTTTGTGCAATCGGCTCCACAGCTCTTGCAATATCAGTGTCACGGAGCTTACAGAGCTCTTTACTGCCACCTCAGGCCGATTCCTTTATGTGCGCCCTCGTGTTTGCTTTGATAACTGTAATGTATTTTCAAATGGACATGTAGAAACAGGACTTGGGAGAAGGAAGACCACCATGACCATACAAGTGGGGGGTGTGAGTACAAGTGAAGGGAGGAGGCTGTTTGTGTACAGGGGGGCTGGCATATATACAGATGAGGGGGGAAGCTGAGTGCATACAGGTATGATCAGTGAAGGGGGGGTGCCAGGTATAGGAAAGGTGACCGTAAAATTATGCCCCCCCCTGGAAAAAGTTCAGCGGACGCCCATGGAGTGGAGTTGCCTATAGTTTTTATTTTTAAGGTATATACGGTGCAACCCCAAACTACGAGCCACACTCAACCCCACTACAAGAGTTGCAACTTGTCCTGTATTTGCATCATATATTTCCATGGCAGGCTAGGCTGCCAGCACCCTAAAATGCAATGACTCTGAAAGGCCAGGACCCATGACATCATTTGGTGCTATGGTGCGGGCGGACGGCCCAAACACAATAGAAATGCATGACTCTGGTTCAGGGCGGCCACAATCCAGACCCATCCCAGCACTCAGAAGAGAACCTGGTCTGCCCTCTGCCCAGACCTGCTTCATCTCCCACCCTATGGTAAAGATTTTATGGTAGGAAAGGAGCACAAAGGATGTGAAAGGGGGCTGTGATGTAAAAGGGGGGTGTTCTGTTTCAACTACAAGGCCATAAACTTTATCTCCAGCTTCATGTAGGGCTTACACAACCTGGTGTTCTATTTATCCCTTGCATCAATTCAGACAGCTTAACTCAATTAATAACTCACTGGCAATAATTGCATTAAACCATTGCTGAACCAGCCTACATTCGAACCATGTATAGCCAGTTTAATGTCTGTTATTGTATGTGCATTAAATGCACCATGATGGGCTGGGCTGGCTGGTATAAATAGGTCCTAACATTGCCCAGTGAATGTCATGAGAAAAATGTGGAGCCTGCTATTTCTGACCTCTCTTTAAGAAAATACTAGCAGCCTGGCTACCATAATAATCCCTTGGCTTCAATGCTGTGAGTCAGATCTGCCAGGTATACTTTAATTAGCACTCAATAATAACAGAGCTCTTGGTGCTTCCACATTAATGATCTAAAACCCATCGTTAGTTGGATTAAAGTTGACGTTCTAAGCCCCCTCATAGGGCTTTTGTGTTTGCAAGATCTAATTTCAAATCCAGATGGTGCTTTTTTTTTTTTTTTTATATTAGCACCTAGCATGTGATCTCGGTTGTTCCCCACTTCTGAATTCTAACCGCATAAGAGAACAAAGCAAGACATTTGGCGATAAATAGATTCAGGTGTGCAGAGACATCTGATAGACGGACCCATTCTGTCGCTGCAAATAAACGAATAGTTGTGTTTTCATTATTTTGTGTCATGTGAGAAGGCCACGGAATAGCCAATGAGCCATGGGGATGCTGTGATCATATACTGTCCGGTTAGCTGCGACCAGTTTTTGTGCTATCAAAACGCTGACAGTGTCTACCCCAATGGTTTCAAACTTCCAGGGGCATCAGACAGGTATGGTATATATATACCTACAATGGTCCAAGACGGATCAATAAAATTATGTATAAATTATCCACACCTGGAATTGTTTTTCAAGCTTTATATTTGGGGAGCGGACCGGCGCCGCAACTTCCGCACTTACACCGCCATCCCGCGGTCGGTTGGCCTTACACTTACCCCATCTAGGTCGCTGGCAGCTTTGGCTCCTTCCTGCGTCTCCTTCTCCTCTGCATTTCAGGCTTTGCGGCGACTTCCTCTTTGGCTGCTTTCCTCCTCCTTCCCTTGGCACGACGACCAAAGCGATTGCTTCTGCCTCAGCCAATCGAGTCTCAGGACCTGCTTCCTGATTGGCTGGGAGGAGGATCAGGAAGACAATAACGAAAATTAATTGTCACACAACTAGGTGGGCACAGTTTCTGAAGCCAATTACAGCCTCTGGCGCTAATCACGTGCTTCTAAAAATAAATTGGAGTGCAAGCGTACAGCGCCTGCATGTAGATTAGGGGCAGGGCACATGAATCAGGGGGACGGTGCCCCTGCACACTGTATGAACAAGCTGCTACTGCTTCAAAGGCAGCAGACTTGGGCTACTTTCACACTGGGGCACTTTTTAGGCGCTATAGCGCTATGAATAGCGCCTGCAAAACGCCCTAAAAGAGCCCCTTCTCTTACTCCAGTGTGAAAGACTGAGGGTTTTCACACTGGAGCGGTGCGCTGGCAGAACGCTCAAAAAAGTCACCGCTCCTAAAGCGCCCTTGCCCATTGAAATCAATGGTCAGCGCCGCTAAATCACCAGCAAAGCGCTGCTGCATCGGTGCTTTGCGGGTGCTAGTGGCCTAAAAGTGCTAGCGGCCTAAAAGCGCCGCAAAAATTACGAAAAGCGTCACTTTACTGTCGACGGCGCAATGCCCCAATGTGAAAGTAGCCTTATGCCCTGCACACACGATCGGTTTATCCGATGAAAACGGACCGATGGATTTTTTCATCAGATATCCGATGAAGCTGACTTTCATCAGTCTTGCCTACACACATCAGTTAAAAAAAAAACGTTTGTGTCAGAACGCTGTGACGTAAAACAATACGACGTGCTGAGAAAAATGAAGTTCAATGCTTCCGAGAATGCTTGACTTGATTCTGAGCATGCGTGGATTTTTAACCAATGGACTTGCCCACAGACGATCGTTTTTTTCTATCGTTTTTTTTTAACCATCAGATAATTTTAAAACAGGTTCTACGTTTTTTCACCGATGGGGAAAAAAAAAGATGGGGCCCACACACGATCGGTTCGTCTGATGAAAACGGTCCATCGGGTTAGGGTTGCCACCTAATCTCTCTAAACACAAACACAGACTGGGTTGTACACTTGTCATGAAAAACGCAGTGGTGCAAGTCTTTAGAGCAGCCTTTCTCAACCTTTTTACCACTGGGGAACCCTAAAAATAATTTTTAGGTCTCGGGGAACCCCTGATAAAACCCATTCATTGGGGGTCAGTGGGAACAAAGCCCCTTACTTTGGTGGTCAGTGAGAAGAATGCCCTTTTTTACAGTAGTGGTAGGAATGCTCCCCTTACAGAGAACTATGAAGATCATTGGTGTAATACCACTGGCTCCTCCAAGTGGAATTGGCTAAGAACTATGTAGGCACCATCAAACAGGAGGTAAATCAGCCACAGCTCAAGGAACCCCTAGCCATCTCTGGAGGAACCCTAGGGTTCCACGGAACCGTGGTTGAGAATGGCTGCTTTAGAGGTTAAAACAAGCACTGCTTGTCAAACGCCCTCTAAAAAGTGGTCCACTGAATGAATAAATGAGCCCTTACTGATCTGAAATGGTGATGGGTGGTACTACTCTACTATAGACTGAGCACTGAGCAATTAATGTAGAGTAATTAGATGCAATATACATACAACCCAGCTGACTGGTCCATTCATGGATGACAGTGAATGGGGCTTTCATGAGAGGTCTATTCCTCAGCTTTGATTACACACACTCCATCAGTTACAATACAGGTGTAACAGCACCTTGTATTTTCAATAAGCTCTACTTCAAAGACCCCTACAATTACAGACGCTGTCTTTATCCTAAGTGCTGGTTATCATTCACACTACTTTAATCAAATTGGCAGCTCTACTTTAGGAAGGTGGGTCCTCTCTACTTATCGAACTGGTGGCATATACAGTATATACACTCAACGGCCACTTTATTAGGTACATCTGTTCAGGGGAGGGCTGGCAGCCTTAGGCCTGGGGGGCAAGTTCAGTCAGGTGGCCATTGAGCCGCCAAATCAGCTCACCATCTATGGCCCATCTGGTATTTCAATGCAACCTCACCAGTGCAGCCAACTCCAGTGCCCATCAATATCAGCCTGATCATTGGGGCAGGTTACATGGGGTGTATGTGGGGGGGGGGGGGGTCAGCTATGGGTTACAACAGTTAGCGGTCGACCGCCGTGGCCCCTGGGCCAACTTCCTAGGCTAGAATAAAAAAAATGGTAGCGGGCAGCGGCTGCCGGCCATTTTGAACATAAGTCAAGGCGGCCTGGGAGGCAATTGCCACCCTGCCCCCTGGCCCAGCACTCCCCTGCACCTGTTCAATTGCTTGGTAACACAAATTGCTAATCAGCAGCATTTAGGCATCTAGATGTGGTAAAGATGACTTGTTGAAGTTCAAACAGGGCATTAGAATGGGGAAGAAAGGAGATTTAAGTGACTTGGAATGTGGCATGGTTGTTGGTGCCAGATGGGTTGGTCTGAGTATATCAAAAACTGCTAATCTACTGGGATTTTCACACACAACCATCTCTCTGGTTTATAGATAATGGTCCGAAAAACAGAAAATATCCAGTAAGCGGCAGTTGTGTGGACAAAAATACCTTGTTGATGTCAGAGGTCAGAAGAGAATGGGCAGGTTCGAGATGATAGAAAGGCACCAGTAACTCAAAAAAACACTTGTTACAACCAAGGTATGCAGAATACCATCTCTGAATGCACCTTGAACCTGAAGCAGATGGGCTACAGTATAAGAAGACCACACCGGGTGCCACTCCTGTCAGTTGAGAACAGGAGACTGAGGCTACAATTTGCACAGGCTCACCAAAATTGAACAATAGAAGATTGGAAAAATGTTGCCTGATCTGGTGAATCTCCATTTTAGCTGCAATATTCAGATGGTAGGGTCAATGTGAAAGCATGGTTTAATCCTGCCTTGTATCAACAGTTCAGGCTAGTGGTGGTTCCACCTATCATTGCAGCCTCATCAGTGCCCATCAGTGATGCCTCATCAGTGCCTATCAGTCCAGTCTATCAGTGCCTCCTCATCAATGTTACCTACCAGTGCCCATCAGTGCCGCCTATCATTGCAGCCTCATCAGTGCCCATCAATGCTGCCTCATCAGTGCCTTCCCATCAGTGTCTACCAGTGCCGCCTCATTAGTGCTGCCTATCATTGCAGCCTCATCAGTGGTGCCTCATCAGTGCCCATCAGTGCAGCCTATCAGAGCCCATCAGTTCTGCCTTATCGGTGCCCATCAGTGCAGCCTCATCAGCGCACATCGGTGAAGGAGAAAAATTAGCTGTTCGTAAAATTTTATAACAAACTATGAAAAAAAAATCTAACTTTTTATTGTTTATTTAGCAAAAAAAAATAAAACCCAGTGGTGATTAAATACAACAAAACGAAAGCTCTACTTGTGTGGAAAAAAAAAAGATAAACATTTCGTTTGAGTACAGTGTTGCATTACCACGCAATTGTCATTCATTCAAAGTGCGACAGCACTGAAAGCTGAAAATTGGCCTGGGCAGGAAGGGGTTAAAAGTGTCCAGTAGGCAAGTGGTTAATCACAGTGAGCCCAGCTTACTTGGTGTGTATTTAATGTAGTTACCTCAAATATTCCATGATTTTATTTTGAATAATGAATGTTTGCTGATTAATACATATCGGAACTTTCCTTCTCTCCTGAAGAATGTATGTATGTGAAACGCGTAGAGAAAATCATCAAATTCTTAGGCTATCCTATGGTTGATGTAAAAACTGATCAAATATGCACTAAAGATGTAATTTTGATGATTTATGTTATGTACCTTTTTTTTTTGATTCTGTCAAATTGGGTAAATAGGATAAATATGACCTGGTAAAATTCTACAGAAAAATTGCTTTAACCACTTTCCCATCGCACCATAGGCATTTTACTGCTACGGCGCGGTGGAATTATCTTGGGACGACGTCCCTGGGACGTCGTCGTGCACTTCCGCGATTGCGCGTCCCCTGAGACGCGCTCGCGGAAGTGTCCGTGCTCGCCGGGTCTAGAAGACCCGGCGCATCACGGATCACTGTAAATTGCCGCTGATAGATGGCGCGATCACTTGTAAACAAACCGGCGTCATTTGATGACGCCGGTTCCTCCCTCTCCTCTCTGTACCTTTCGGTACAGTGTGAGAGGAGAGGGGGGGAGCGGGTGGCAGCAGCAGCGCTGTGGCTGGATCTGTGACAAATGCAGTCACAGATCCATCCATCCCAGCTCAGCCATCCCTGCCCCAGTACTCTGCAATACCCCAGTACTCTGCAATACCCCAGTACCCTGCACAATACTCTGCATTACCCCAGTACTCTGCAATACCCCAGTACCCTTCAATATCCCAGTACCCTGCACAATACTCTGCAATACCCCAGTACTCTGCAATACCCCAGTACCCTGCACAATACTCTGCAATACCCCAGTACTCTGCAATACCCCAGTACCCTGCACAATACTCTGCAATACCCCAGTACTCTGCAATACCCCAGTACCCTGCACAATACTCTGCAATACCCCAGTACTCTGCAATACCCCAGTACCCTGCACAATACTCTGCAATACCCCAGTACTCTGCAATACCCCAGTACCCTGCACAATACTCTGCAATACCCCAGTACCCTTCAATACCCCAGTACCCTGCACAATACTCTGCAATACCCCAGTACTCTGCAATACCCCAGTACCCTGCACAATACTCTGCAATACCCCAGTACTCTGCAATACCCCAGTACCCTGCACAATACTCTGCAATACCCCAGTACTCTGCAATACCCCAGTACTCTGCAATACCCCAGTACCCTGCAATACCCCAGTACCCTGCACAATACTCTGCAATACCCCAATACCCTGCGCAATACTCAGCAATACCCCAATACTCTGCAATACCCTGCGCAATACTCTGCAATACCCTGCGCAATACTCTGCAATACCCCAATACCCTGCGCAATACTCTGCAATACCCCAATACCCTGTGCCATACCCTGCAATACCCCAATACCCTGCGCGATACTCTGCAATACCCCAATACTCTGCAATACCCCAAAACTCTGCAATACCCATTTTTTAAAGCACCCCTGTCCCCGTGTGCTCGCATGCAGAAGCGAACGCATACGTAAGTCCTGCCCACATATGAAAACGGTGTTTAAGCTACACATGTGAAGTATCTCTGCGAACGTTAGCGCGAGAGCAATCATTTTGGCCCAAGACCTCCTCTGTAACTAAAAACATGTAACCAATAAAAGTAATTAAAGCGTCGCCTATGTGGATTTTTAAGTAGCTAACTTTGGCGCCATTCCATGAGTGTGCGCAATTTTGAAGTGTGACATGTTGGGTATCTATTTACTCGGCGTAACTTCATCTTTCACATTATGAAAAAAAATTGGGCTAACTTTACTGTTTTTTTATTTTTTTAACCACAAAACAGTTTTTTTTAAAAAACACGCGTTCCAAAAATGTCTGCAAGATAAAAAGTTGTAACGGACGCCATTGTATTCTCTAGGGTCTTTGCTAAAAAAGCATATATAATATTTTGGGGTTCTATGTAATTTTCTAGCAAATAAATGATGATTTTTTCCATGTAGGAGAGAAATGTCAGAATTGGTCTGGGTGTTCCAGAACGCCTGATGGCGTTCCCTGCATGTTGGGCCTCTGTATGTGGCCACGCTGTGTAAGTCTCACACATGTGGTATCGCCATACTCGGGAGGAATAGCAGAATGTGTTTTGGGGTGTAATTTGTGGTATGCATATGCTGTGTGTGAGAAATAACCCGCCAATATGACAGAAACAAGATTTTTTTTTTTTTACAGAATTTTCAGTCGTTTTTCTTTTATAGCGCAAAAAAAAAAAAAAAACCCAGAGGTGATCAAATACCACCAAAAGAAAGCTCTATTTGTGTGAAAAAAAGGACAAAAATTTCAAATGGGTACAATGTTGTATGACTGAGTAATTGTCATTCAAATTGTGAGAGCACCGAAAGCTGAAAATTGGTCTGGTCAGGAAGGGGGTTTAAGTGCCCAGTGGTCAAGTGGTTAAAAAACCTTATATGGTATTTTTGTAATTTCTACTTAGTAAAGATTTTGTATTTTATTTTTTTTAATATTAAAATTAGTTTCGGCTAACAGTCTTTTATGCATCACAGAAAGTTCAAACTTGTAACTCTAAATTCACATAGAATAAACCTTTAAACAAGGTGCTTATTATATGCCCTCCACCCATCTCTTTTTGTAGCCCACTGTCATAGACGTGTGCACAGGGTGTGCCAGCTGGCACATCCTAATCACCCTGTGCTGCACAGATTCCCCCTGCTGTTTGGCTGCAGGCAAAGGGACTCAGGAATCTCTGTCCTCAGCCCCTTTCTCTGTCTCAAAAGTGAGATATCAGGGGTCTGTTTAGGCCCCTGATATCTCACCAAAGCCCCCAATGGTGCTCCTAAAAAATTGTAAATAAAAATAATAAAAATATATTGTAAAAAAATACAATTGTAAAAGTAATAATAAAGTAAAGTAATAATAAAATTAAATAAAAATAAACTGCTGACAACAGTCCCTGCCCACTGACACCATCAACTGTTCTACTGACACTGTCTATTACCCTACTGCTCTATATAGATGTTTATATATATATATAGATATATCTATATATATATATACATGCATGTGTGTTTGAGCTTTGGGGTGCACACCCTAATGTAATAGGCTGCACACGCCTATGCCCACTGTATGTACAGTAGGAAAATTGTACAAGAAGATTGAATAATGTATGGCCAGTCTAAGGCCCCATACACACGAGCGGACAGATTTGTTCAAATCTGTCCGTCCGACAGATTTGAACAAATCTGTCTGCTGGGATTTTGGTTTGCTCGCGTGTACACACGAGCAAACCAAAATCCCCGCCAGCAGAGAGCGCGCTGACGTGTCGGTGACGTGGCGGTGACGTTGACGCCGCCACGTCACCGCACCAGGAAGTAAAACACTTCCGCGCATGCGCCGAATCCATTCGGCGGCGGTGCGGCGGCGGAGCGGGACGACATGTCTGCTGGTAAGTGTACTAACCAGCAGACATGTCGGGCGGACAGATTCCCACCGGATAGATTTCAAAGCATGCTTTGAAATCTGTCGGGTGGACAAATCTGTCCGCTAGCCCATACACACGATCGGAGATGTCTGCTGAAACGGTCCATCGGACCGTTTTCAGCGGACAAATTCGATCGTGTGTACGAGGCCTAAGAGATGAATTGATAAAAAATAGATTACAGGGCCAATAAGTAGTGGAAGTGTATGGATGATATTTGGAGAATGCGGACATTTTTGAAGAATATGGAATCCAGCTCACATAGCCTTTAAAGGTCCTACATGTCCCATCTTTGTTTAGTTACCTTCCCTGCTGTGTTTCCATTCCCAGCATCCTTTTTGTAAATTGTCGCCCAAAATGAGACGGCTTGTTATTGCAGATAAGGCCTCTATGTTTAAAAAAAAAAAACAATTTAAAAAAAGAGATTGAAACATTGTAAAAGTCAGATCCAGCAGAGATTGGAAATACACACTTGAAAATCATTAAGGATGGCGCCATGTCTACAAAGTCTTTTTCCACCGGCAGCTCACAACACATCGCGCTCCTGAGACGGTTGTAGGATTCCACGGTTTTGTTTGTGTTGGAGGAATCCACGCCGGGGTACACAACCTTATTTTATTAACGCTACACTGGGAGGATGTTTGACACCTATGCTGGTAGGGTGCTTGTATTACTTACCTGTTGGAACATGTCACCCCTGACAAGGCTCCATCGCTGGAAAGCAAATAGAAGCTTTAAATTTGCCGAACAAAAGAGGGAATGTTCAATACAAGAGCAAGTTCAGGGGTCTCGTCAGGTTTCCGGAGCATGACAAAAATGTATTTTTATTTATTCTGATGTTGTAAAGTTGAACTTTAGGCAAACCATTAAATTCACAGTCATATTATATAAACGCGAGCTGTCTTATCTACCACAGTATTGGGAATTCTGTCCAGCTACTGTTGTGATTTATGTACCAGACAGTACAACCAGGATGCCACACCATTTTCGCTGTAAAATCTTTATATACAAAGAAAGGAAAAAATATATATATATACTGTATATAATATTATATATGTGTGTGTGTGTATGTATGTATGTGTAAGGTTGACACCATTTTCATTTCAATGAAGAAAATATATATATATATATATTAGGATTAATAATCTTTTTAACAGATGTTAAAAAAAAGATTGCTAATTTAAAAAAAAATAGTGTATAATGTATATATGAAGGTTGACAGGGGTGACACTACTTTCCCCATCGTTAGTATTATTGGGAGGAATAGCGCCCCATCTTTGGTATAATTGGGAGGAATAGCGCCCCACCGTTGGTATTATTGGGAGGAATAGCGCCCTATTGTTGGTATTATTGGGAGGAATAGCGCCCCATCTTTGGTATAATTGGGAGGAATAGCGCCCCACCATTGGTATTATTGGGAGGAATAGCGCCCCACCATTGGTATTATTGGGAGGAATAGCGCCCTATTGTTGTTATTATTGGGAGGAATAGCGCCCTATCATTGGTATTATTGGGAGGATAAGCGCCCCAACGTTGATATCATTAGAAGGATTAGCGCCCCATAGTTGGTATCATTGGAGGAATAATGCCCCATAGTTGGTATCATTGGGAGGAATAATGCCCCATAGTTGGTATCATTGGGAGGAATAATGCCTCAACGTTGGTATTATTGGGAGGAATAGCGCCCCATCGTTGGTATTATTGGGAGGAATATCGCCCCATCTTTGGTAAAAATTGTGAGGAATAGCACCCCACTATTGGTATTATTGGGAGGAATAGCGCCCCACCATTGGTATTATTGGAAGGAATAGCGCCCAATCGTTGATAATTATCATTAGAAGGATTAGCCCCCCAACGTTGATATCATTAGAAGGATTAGTGCCCCATAGTTGGTATCATTGGGAGGAATAGCGCCCCATCATTGGTATTATTGGGAGGAATAGGGCACCAACGTTGATATCATTAAAAGGATTAGCGCCCCATAGTTTGTATCATGGGAGGAATAGAGCCTCATCGTTGGTATCATTGGGAGGAAAAGTGTCTGTCCCATCGTTGGTATCATTAGGAGGAATAGCTCTTCATTGTTGGTGTCATGGACCTTGAGATACTAAAGTGTTTCTACTTGACATCTGTTACACAGGAGAAGGTGGCTAATAAAATCATACTTCCTGTATTACATGAGATGGGACATTACTGATACAGGTGATTTCATGTGGACTCACAGGTGATTTCATGTGGACTCACAACCAATCAATAGGAATGACTGTTTCAATGCTTAGAACAGACTATTGAAATACATAGTTGTTCTATTCAAGCTATGGGACCAATAGGAAAGCGGATGTTGGGGGTGGGATGTTCCAAATTCTGTATACAAGTGTGCTGTGTACTTACAATAAAAGAGTCCTGTTTGAACTTACATACAGCCTGCCTGGTGTTTGTTCTAATGGGTCCGAACGGCACATAGCTGTAGTTCGGATCCCGGAACCTTGGATGACTGGACCATCAGACGTTGCAATCAGCAATCTGATCCAATAGAAGCAGAGGAGTGTCGGGAGAGAAGAACTGAGCGAGCAAGGGTCTCGTCACAGTTGGTATCATTGGGAGTATTAGCGTGCCATCGTTGGTATTATTGGGAGTAATATCGCCTCATCGTTGGTATCACTGGGCATGCCCCATTGTTGGTATCAATGGGGAACATAGTGCTCCATGGTTGTCAGAGTAGTGTATAAGTGGGAGGAGAAGTGACCCAAGGGCTGGATAAAGGCAAGCAAAGGGTCGCATCCAGCCCCCCAGGCGCAGTTTGGAGACCACTGCCCTAAGATATAAAACAGTGGATAATGCAAGTGCACCACCAGATACCTATTGCTGTTTTTGACTACCTGTAATGGGGGTCAAAAGGTTCTGGTAAATGAGCTGTGTGCCAGACATGTGCATTTGTTTTCGTCCAAATACATTTTCGCCCGAATTTTGGGGATTTTCGCATTTGGTTTAACAAACCATAACGAATGTGCAGAATCTGAAATCTGAAAGATCCGAAATAAAACATACGATCGCCACAAACGGACATTTATGGTCAAATGCTCCGCCCACAAGCTATAGTAGAATTCTAATCTTGTATGACTAGTAATAATTATATTTGTTAATTATTATTACTAGTCAACCAACATTAGAATTTTCTCTATGTCGAATAATCTTGGACTAATAGAGTTAGATTAGGCACATTCGACCGCAGGTTTGATAGACACAGATCGGTATTGTCACAGTCATGTCACTGGAAATGTACGATCGCGGCGTCGTACAGTTTAGCTGCTTCGTCGAATCTTCTTAGAAAATTCAACAGACACCTTCAAATAAGCCTTCAATGACAGATTCAACCTTAAAGTGGATGTAAACCCAAAAATATTTTTTTTTGATGTCACAATGTAGAGTTTAAGATTTCCTATCATCTGTGCCCAGTCTTGCCACACAGGGTTAATCCAGCGCTGAGTAATCCTCTTTTAATGCTCAGTAAAATGAACAGAATTCCAGATAAAAACCTGTCTAAATAAAAAGTCAGTTTTCTCTCTTCTTGCTTTGAGTGACAGGTTATTTACAAATATAGCTTGGACATGTTTATCTTATGTTATGTTTATCATAACATGGGGTATAAAAAGTGAGAAATCCACCCCTCCCCCACATAACACATCCTGGTAATATACAATGAACTTTGGATCACCTCATGTTATTATAAACATGTCCAAGCTAGATTTGTAAATAACCTGTCACTGAAAGCAAAAACAGAGAAACAGACTTTATAATTTGGCAAGTTTTTATCTGGAATTCTGTTAATTTGCACTGATCATTACAAGAGGATTACTCAGCGCTGGATTAACTCTGTGTGGCAAGACTGTGCAAGACTAAACAAAATAAATAAAAACTAATTTAGGGAGTACCTAAATAAATGTGTGCACACTGTGTGCTTATATGTTGGTGAAGAGGAGGCACCAATGGTCACTGTCGGTGCGGAGTTACTGTGGTGTTTTTGGATTCACTTTGAATTTACATTTTGTTTTTAGGGTTTAATACTACTTTAGGTTGTGTAGTGCGGGGGTCATCCAGAGACTGTGGGTAGCCTAGTTTTATGGGGCAATCAGCAGCTTGATTGCATTTTATAGTGTACAAATCCCACTGTGCTAATCAGGGCCGCCATCAGGGGGGTACAGGCATCACACCTGTAAGGGGCCTGATGACCCCCAGGGGCCCGGCTGGCCCCCTCCGTCTTTTTTGCATTACACCTGTAAGGAGCCCAATGATCCCCAGGGTCCCTTACAGGCCCGGCTGGCCCCCTCCCATTTTTTTATTTTATTTATTTATTTTTTGCATTACACCTGTAAGGGGCCCAATGGTGCCCATGGCCCCTTACAGGCCTGGTTGACTCCCCCTCCTGTTTTTTTTTGCATTACACCTGTAAGGGGCCCGATGGTTAGCGTTAGAGGGTTAAGGCTAGGGTTAGGGTTAGGGTTTAGAGGTTAGGGTTAGCAGTTAGGGTTTACCATTGAAGAATAAGGCTAGGACTCAGGAATTGGAACAGGGACCTTATTATCTTGTGTCAGGAGAGAAGAGATTACACTTGTTATTTTTTTTTTTTCGTCAGCACAACCCCCACCCCCCCACCCCGTGATTCCCTGCTCCTGGGGGGGGGCCCTGCCTAAAGCTGTGTAAGGGACCCCAAAATTTGTGATGGCTGCCCTGGTGCTAATATAATAATATATGTATAATAAATGGATCTGGAAGACAAATATACTGGCATTACTTTTGCAGACTAGTCCGTATCTGTTCGCCTTTCTAACCTCTATCAGAGACTGACAGCTGTAATGTGATTGGTAACAAAGGGCAGTTCTTTTTACTCCATATCTAGGCAAAACTTTATGTGAACAGTAAGTTTAGCAGAAATCACAGGACTGTAATAAATGCCTGATCTATACCCATGTGTGGTACTTACATCAGCATTTGTTGTTTTTCATTTACACCCCTCTCCCATGAGAGAGATATAAGATTCATTCAGATCGTTTTATACCGGAGAGAATAGCATTTGGTTTGGTTGGTGGGTACAAAAGTAACGATATACAGCGAGCAATAAAGAAAACATAAGCCTGCCTCTGGGTGTATAGGAGATCTCCAGGGAAATCATCACCTGCCCTTCTAAAAAAGCGAAACAAAATGTAACACTAGTGCATTATGGGTAATTTCTTTACACAAAAAAAAGTCTGTCTAGTGTACTTCCTGTATTAAGAACAATGAATTTTATTCTGACTGATATCATCTTCATACACACCTCTTAGCACTGCGTCCTACACGCTTCATACCACATAATAATAAAAAAGCCGGGTCTCCAATCTTTTCAGTATTTGGGCCACACTGAATATTTTACACATATTTGCAGACCGGAAAATATCAGTTTTGTATATTATTGAATAGTAATCAAATGATTGCGTTTTATTTGGATCTTTTTTGGAATCTGTTTTGGAATCAACAAAATATGATTCAGAACGGGGTCTTCAGAGCCCCCCTCTTACATCAGACGTAAGGAGGGGCCTTAGGAGTCCTCATTAGAATTCCACTTTACATGGGGTCCCCTCTGTATGGCAGGGTCCCCATCAGTGACAGTGACTGATCTACAGGAGTCCTATTTTATCTCAGTACCTTCATCAGAGCCCCACCTTTCATCTTGGTCCCCATTAGAGAACCACTTACATCAGTGTCCAATCAGAGTCCTCTTTTACTTCAGTGCCCCCATCAGAGTTCCCCCTTACATCTCAAACCCCATCAGTGACCACGTAGATCAGTGTCCCATCGAAGGCTTCTTACTTCAGTGCCTCCATCAGAGTCCATCCGTGCTCCCGTGCCCTCCATAGAGGGCACGGGAGCACCGCCCCCTCTCTCTCTCCCACCCTGCAACTGAATACATTACATAGATTCATGCATTGCATGAATCTATGTATTGCCACTGCCGCCGACTATTCAGATGGCCGGCCCTCTGGTGAGCACTGGCCATCTGAATAACGGCAGCTGGTTGGCTGTGGAAGTACCTATCAGAGCCAGCGGCCTCAGGCTGTAATAGGCTTCCAAATACTTATCCAGGGATGCATGGGGGGTGCGTTCCTTGGATAAGACTGACAGGCATCTCAGCCAATCAGGTTCACTGGTTCTGGTAACCTGATTGGCTGAAGCGTCATCGAGGGCGGGAGAAGACATCGAGGGCCGTGGAAGGAGGATGGCCGACCTCAGAAAGGTAAGTGCCGGGCTGGGGGGACGGGGGACAGCATTTTACAGGGCACAGTGGCAACAATTACAGGGCACAGTGGCGACAACTACAGGGCACAGTGGCGACAATTAAAGGGCACAGTGGTGACAATTGGCGCAGTGGTGACAATTACAGGGCACAGTGGGGACAATTGGCAAAGTGACGACAATTAAAGGGCACAGTGGCGAAAATTGGCACAGTGGTGACAATTGGCACAGTGGAGACAATTACAGGGCACAGTGGCGACAATTACAGGGCACAGTAGCAACAATTAAAGGGCACAGTAGCGACAATTAAAGGGCACAGTGGCGACAATTGGCGCAGTGGTGAAAATTACAGGGCACAGTGGGGACAATTGGCACAGTGACGACAATTGGCACAGTGGCGACAATTGATGGGCACAGTGGCTGCGATTGATGGGCACAGTGGTGACAATTGATGGCACAGTGGCTGCGTTTGATGGCACAGTGGCTGCGTTTGGCATGGCACAGTGATGACAATTGATGGCATGGCACAGTGGCTGCATTTGATGGGCACAGTGAGGCTGCAATTGTTTTGTTTTTTTTCGTTTGTATGTGCCCCCCCCCCAAAATTTTGAGCACCAGCCGCCACTGCTTACCGTATATACTCAAGTATAAGCCAAGGCACCTATTTTTACCACAAAAAAATAGGAAAATGTATTGACTCGAGTATGTGTGTTTGTGGCTAGACTGGGCGCTTCCATAAGACGCCGTCCAGTAAAGAAAACCGCACTGCTCCACCATCATTTGACGGCGGGCGGGAAGTGGTTAAAAGAAGTCTATGCAAGTCTCAATGAAATTAGAAAAAAAGTAGTGCAGTAGCTGCGGCATGAGTCACAGCAATGTGAACGGTTCCAGTGACGGCAATGCGCTTGCGACTTGTTATGCGCTTTAGAACTGTCAAATCGCACCGGTGTGAACAAGGTTGTATTGTGCCCTTTCCTTGATACAGTACATCTGCTACAAAGTAACCACCACAAAACGGTGCACAGCAGATAGGGTGACCACATTTTCAAACTACCATTCAGGGACACCCTCCCATCCCAAAAATCAGCTTGTGCTGTAACGAATCACATCACAGTGATTGGACACAAGAGGCAGGATTTATGATTTCTCCAATCACAAGCAGGGGGCGGGGATTGTGCTCCTCCAGGCATTTCCAGACAGGACAAATACTGGCAGTGAGTGATGTAGCGGCCTTTTTTGGGGGCATCAGATTGGCCTCGGGGGGGGGGGGGGGGGGTTGTGTCAGTTTCATTCTAGGACACTGTATTGTCCTGGAATAGATGTGCCCGGGACAGACAGGCAAAATGCGGGCAATCGCTGAGAGGCAGCAAAGTTTAAAAAAAAATTGGGGGGGGGGGGGGGGATAAATATTAATATTTTTTTCTATACACAATGCTTCCTGAAACTAAATGTTGTCTTGGAAGGGTCCAGCTCCATTTTAAGTAGCCTAAGGATACAATGTGATGATCCGCCTTCCCCTTCGCCCACCTGTGTCTCATGCAAAGCCCCTGGCAACAAAGGGCATACTGTCAGACTTCAGAGAGCTGGCCTCTTGTCAGTAATTCTGCTCCCTTTGAAATAAGGAGATTGGCTGAATGCATGACAGCTTTCCAAATGACCTGAACAGCCCCAAGGGAAGGATGCAGCCTCATGGACGTTTGTTGTGTGCAGCTGGACAGTCAAGTGTGCACAATTACGACAGTGTGTGCTCCTTTTTTTATGTTCTGCAGATGGACACCACCAGTGCTGACATTATACTCCTATTAAAGACTCAGTTCATCTAAACTTAATGTTTCCACCCACCTGCCCTGGTGATAAAGGGAGTTTTACGCCCACTCTTGGATTTTCTTAAGAGAAATTGCAGCAGGAGGGGTAAGACTCCACGGGGAAAGGGCTGGCCCAGGAACTCCAATGGGGAGAACTGGCAGCAGTAATAATAGTTTCCGAATTTTCTTCCGCACCCCCTTTGTGAACCAGTACACTCTTCTGGCACCCGCAGCAGATTACCAACGGGCGAATGAAAGAGCCAATAGGAAAGTTTATTAGAAATAAAAATACTTTATTTTCTCCCATCAGACTCCTAGAAAAATATTACAAAACAGCTCCAGAGACAAAGAACTCATTTTGAAGATTTGTCATCGGAAATGTTCTGGGTTTTGAAATCCAGTAAAAATTTGCTATAAACCAGATTTTTTCTTCACTTTAAATTCAATTCCAATCGAATATGACTGCGATCTGGGCTGTGGGAACCTATAGAGAAACATTGCATAACCACTTGACCTCCGGAAGGTTTACCCCTCCTTATGATCAGGCCATTTTTTGCGATACGGCACTGTGTCGTGGGAAGCTGTACCCAAATAGAATTTATGTTCTTTTTTTATCCACAAATAAAGCTTTCTTTTGATGGTATTTGATCACCACAGTTTCTACTTTTTGCGCTACAAACAAAACAAATGCAAACAATTTTGAAAAAATATATATTTTTTTACTTTCTGCTATCCAATAAAAAATAAAGAAAGTCTAATTTCTTCATCAATTTAGGCCAATATGTATTCTGCTACATATTTTTGGTAACAATAAACCCAATAACCGTATATATTGATTGGATTGCGCGTAAAGTTATAGCATCTACTCACTATGGGATATCTTTATTTTTATTTATTTATTTTATTTTCTACTAGTAATATTTGCGATTAGCGATTTAAAGCGGGACTGCGAGACTTTGGCGACCAGTAACACTAATACAGTGATCAGTCCTAAAAATATGCACTGTTACTGTACTAATGCTGGGAAGGGGTTGAACATCAGGGGTCATCAAAGGGTTAAAGCGGGATTCCACCTGCAATTATTTTATTTTATTTTTTTTAAAGGCAGCAGCTACAGTGTTAGTAGGACACTTACCTCTCCTAGGCACCCGCGATGATGGGCCCCCGACAGCGATCACTCGGTCTGGCGCCTCCATCCTGACTAAGGGAAACAGGCAGTGAAGCCTTATGGCTTCACTGCCCGTTTCCTACTGCGCAATGCGCAACTCGCATGGCGCTTTGTGAATGGGCGGCCTGCTCCTGGGATACACTCAGTTCCCAGAAGACACCACAACGGAGGATAAAGAAGAAGAGGACCGCGGTGGAGGAAGAGACAGAACAGCTACTTCGGCATAGCAACAGCCCTTTCTGGTGAGTATAAATAAACCGGGTGGAACTCCACTTTAACTGTGTGCCTAGCCAGTGTTTTTGTGTACTGTACGTGTTGGTTTTACTAGAGGAAGTGATGGATTTTATTCCCAGCTTTGCAGGGACACAAATCCATGACTTTGCCCCATCAGACCGGAGCTCTGCCTTGTTTACATAGGCAGATCTCCATTCTGAGTCTCTGCCGGACAATCGGCGGGGTGCCAATTGACATCCATTGGCCGGCACTCGCAGATCGGCTTCTGCTGTGAATAAGGGAAAGGGTTAAACGTCAGGGGCGATCAAAGTGTTAACTGTGTGCATAACCAGTGCTTTAGTGTACTTTGTGGAAAGTGCTTTTACTAGGGGAAGAGATGGATCCATGTCCCTGCTTAGCAGGTATACAGGATCAATGCCTTCTTTACTGACAGGACAGCGATCTGCCTTGTTTACATAGGCTGACCGTCATTCTGACTCTGTGCTGGATGATCGGCTGGTGCCAGCAGACATTGAGTATGCGCTTCAAAAAAGGGTGGACTTGGGGGACCCACCCAGTTGTGTGACAATAACAAATTAATATTCAGTATTTTCTTCCTGATTCTCCTCCCAGCCAATCAGGAAGCATGTCCTGAGACCCGATTGGCTAGGGAGTTCCCTGGCCAATCTGGTCTCAAGACACACTTCCTGTAAGACCTCTGATCGCTGCCTTCCCATCCGTCTCCCGCACGTGCGTAAGGGGGGTTGATCACTTCATTCCCACCTGTCTCCCACAGGGGGATCGTCACCTTCCCGTTCATCTCCCATGCAGGGGGGGGGGAGTGTCATTAATTTGACCCCCTCAAAATATTGAGCACCTGCCACCACAGGTTAACACATTTCTCTCTATCTACAAAATTTATATTTTTGCCTTTATATTTGTGTTTTTACTCTCTGTATTTCTCTCTCTCTCCTCTCTCTCTTTTTATTTTTATTTCTCTCTCTCACTCGCTTTTTTTCTCTTCCTCTTTCTTTCTTTCTTTCTTTCTTTCTTTCTTTCTTTCTTTCTCTCTCTCTAGCTCTTTCTCTTCTTTTTCTCTCTCTTTCTTTCTTTCTATCTCCCCCTCTCTCTCTCTTCCTCTCTCTTTCTTCCTCTTTCTCTCCTGTTCTCTCTCTTTCTCTCTCTCTATCTGTCTTTCTTTCCCTCTCTCTCTCTCTTTTTTTCTCTCTCTTTCTTCCTCTCTCTCTCGTTCTTCCCCTCTCTCTTTTTCTCTCCCCCTCTCTCTATTTCTTCCCCTCTCTATTTCTCTCTCTCTTTTCCTTTCTCCCTTTCTTTCTCTTTCTCCCCCTTTCTTTCTCTCTCTCTCTCTCTCTTTCTGCCCCCTCTCTTCCTCTATCTCTCTCTCTCTCTGCCTTTCTCGCTCTTTCTTCATCTCTCTCTCTTCCCCTCTCTCTTTGTCTCTCTCCCTCCCCTCTATCTCTCTTCCCCCCTCTCTCTTTATCTCTCTACTCTCCCCCTCTCTCTCTTGTCCCCTCTTGTCCTTTCCCTCTTGTCCTTTCTCTCTTGCTTTGTCTTTTTTCCACTCTCTTTTTCTTTCACTTTCTCCCCTCCCCTCTCTCCCCCCCTCTCCTTTTACAAAAGGATTAATTAATATTCAATCCAACATATCAGGTCAGCAGTTAGATGGTTACATTATGTAATACACAAACATAAAGCAAAAAATAAATAATAGTAAAAAGGAAACATATTGTATGCTAGAAGATTTTCATGACGTCCCAGGTAACAGAAATTACTTTCCGAGGCATCCTAGGGGGGTCATATGATACCTGAAAACAAGAATGTCCATGTATAGAACCTAACATATCTAAACAAAAGCTTTTGTAATCGAGAGTCTCCCTATTGGGGAGAGTGCAATGTGAGAATAAATAAATAAATAAATAACAATATAGAAAAGCAAAATGTTATCAATATAACCATCTCTCTCTCTATCTCTCTCTCTCTCTCTCTCTCCCTCTCCCTCCCTCTCTCTCTCTCTCCCTCCCTACCCCTCTCTCTCTCTCTCTCTCCCCCTCTCTCTCTCCCCCCTCTCTCTCTCTCTCTCTCTCCCTCCCTACCCCTCTCTCTCTCTCTCTCTCTCTCCCCCCTCTCTCTCTCCCCCCCTCTCTCTCTCTCTCTCTCCCTCCCTACCCCTCTCTCTCTCTCTCTCTCCCTCCCTCTCTCTCTCTCCCTCCCTCCCTCTCTCTCTCTCTCTCTCTCTCTCTCTCGTTTCTCTTTTACACATTTCTCTCTCTACAAAATTGATCTTTTTGTTTTTTTATCATGTTTTTTTCTCTCTGTATTTCTCTCTCTCTCTCTGTTTACAAAATAAAAATATATTTATTTTTCTTTGACGCTGACCTTACTTCTTTTCTGATTCTGCCTCTTTTTTCTCTCTCTGTCTACAACATTTACATATCTTTCTCTCCTTCTCTGTCAGTTTTTTTTTTCCTTTCCATGTTGACTTTCTTATGCCGCGTACACACGGTCGTTTTTTGCGATGAAAAAAAACGTTTTTTAAAACGTCATTTAAATTGATCGTGTGTGGGCAAAACGTCGTTTTTTGTCTTCAAAAAAACAACCAAAAAAAATTCCAACATGCTTGAAATTTTTGTGTCGTTTTTCAAAACGTCGTTTTTTGTTTCACAAAAAGTCACCGTGTGTAGCATAAACGTCGTTTAAAACGATGTTTTTAAACCCGCGCATGCCCAGAAGCTAGTTATGAAGCGAGCTTCAATGGAAAAGAGTGGTGAACGTAACCTCGCTTTTTCTGAAAAAAACGATGGTGTGTATGCAACATCGTCTTTGAAAAGTGACGTTTCAAAAACGTCGTTTTTTACTTCACAGAAAACGTCGTTTTTTTTTCATCACAAAAAATGTTTGTGTGTACGCGGCATTTCTCTCCTTTTCCTCTCGCTCTTTCATCCCTCGCACACATGATGAGATTGTCCGATGAACGATCGTCCTTATTTTGCATGCTATACTCATATCGAAAATAAAGAGGTTACTAAAGTTACGAAAATTTTCATACGACAGAATAAAAATTCGAAAGTGATGTAATGTATTTGAATTTTTGGAAGAAAACTGTACTGCTTAAATGAAAATCGTACGTTATGGCACCATACGAGTATATTTTTCATGCTTGTCCTATCGGATAATATCTGATGAACTGTCGTGATTGGCTCTCGATAGCTCTGTACTAACAATCGGATTATCATACAATTGGTTGGAAAGCGGTATTTATCGATTTGTCGTGATTGGCTCTTGATAGCTCTGTGATAACAATCAGATTATCGTACGATTGGTTGAAAAGTGGTATTTATCGATTTTCTGATTGTGTGTATGGACCATTTAAGTGTTACTAAACCCAGGAGCCTGCATTCACTATATCTGGTCTCACACAGTAAACAGAACATGGAAATGTAATTATATTAGTAAATATAAACTGATACATACCTTTTTTCATCAGCAGTATATAGCAGTCTTATGATTTCCCCAATGTCTGTTAAAGCTTGTAGGAGGAGTTTGCATTCTACTCTGACAGTCCTATAAGGCTGTAGGACCCCTGCTTCTTTGTGTGGACAGTGCTGATCACATGCACTCTCCCAAGGTAAAGAAAATCTCTCTAGCAATACACACCAAACTGAGCATGTGCAGAGTGCCCCCAAGCCTCTGTTCTATCCCCAAACTGAGCATGTGCAGAGTGACCCCAAGCCTTTGTTCTATCATCAAACTGAGAATATGCAGAGTGCCCCCAAGCCCCTGTTCTATCACCGAACTGAGCATGTGCAGAGTGCCCCCAAGCCTCTGTTCTATCCCCAAACTGAGCATGTGCAGACTGCCCCCAAGCCTCTGTTCTATCCCTAAACTGAGCATGTGCAGAGTACCCCCAAGCCTCTGTTCTATCACCAAACTGAACATGTGCAGAGTGCCCCCAAGCCTCTGTTCTATCACCAAACTGGGCATGTGCAGAATGCCCCCAAGTCTCTGTTCTATTAGGTGATGGTTTGGGGACGGTGGAAGAATGGGAGAATCAGAGAAGACAAGATCAAACAGTCTTTTTACACAATGCAGAGGATTAACCCCTTAGGTTCCACAGCGAGTATAACAAGCATGCTTTACTGCATATACAGACTAATTTTACTGTTGTGGGTTAAGTAACACTCTAAGTTACCATCCATATTATCATTAGCAGTAACCAGCATGGATTCATGAAGAATCGTTCTTGCCAAACCAATCTATTAGCCTTCTATGAGGAGGTAAGTTGCCATCTAGATAAAGGAAGACCCGTTGTCGTGGTGTATCTGGATTTTGCAAAAGCATTTGACACAGTTCCCCATAAACGATTACTGTACAAAGTAAGGTAAATTGGCATGGACCATAGGGTGAGTACATGGATTGAAAACTGGCTACAAGGGCGAGTTCAGAGGGTGGTGATAAATGAGGAGTATTGATCTGGAGGATGGGATAAACAGCTCAATCTCTGTATTTTCCGACGGTACTAAGCTAAGCAGGGCAATAACTTCTCCGCAGGATGTGCAAACCTTGCAAGTAGATCTGAACAAATTATTGGGCAGGGCAACTACATGGCAAATGAGGTTTAATGTACAAAAATGTAAAATATGAATGCAAACTACTCACTGGGGTGAGAACCTCTGGGGGAATCTAGGATGGAAAGGGACCTGGGGGTCCTAGTAAATGACAGGCTCAGCAATGCCATGCAATGCCAAGCTGCTGCTAACAAAGCAAACAGAATATTGGCATGCATTAAAAAGGGGATTAACTCCGGAGATAAAACGATAATTCTTCCATTCTACAAGACTCTGGTCCGGCCGCACCTGGAGTATGCCATCCAGTTCTGGGCTCCAGTCCTCAGGAAGGATGTAACAACAAGAACCTGGGGAATGCCCAGGGAATAACCAAGCCTACTTACCGACCAGCTAGCAGAACAACCAATTAACCTGTCTAACAATGTGCGTTAAAAACAGGGGTTTTGTCCGCACACATTTGCACTCAGGAAGGATGTACTGGAAAGTGAGCGAGTCCAGAGAAGGGCAACAAAACAAATAAAGGGTCTGGAGGATATTAGTTATGAGGAAAGGTTGCAAGCACTGAACCTATTCTCTCTGGAGAAGAGACATTTGAGAGGGGATATGATCTCAATTTACAAATACAGGTGACCACACAATAGGGGTAAAACTTTTCCGTGGAAGGAAGTTTAATAAGACACTCATTAAAACCACTCATTAAAATTAGAATAAAAGAGGTTTAACCTTAAACTGTGTAGAGGATGTGGAATTACCTTCCACAGGTGGTGGTCTCAGTGGGGGGAATCGATGGTTTAAAAAAACTATTAGATAAGCACCTGAACGACCACAACATACAGGGATATACAATGTAATACTGACATATAATCACACACAAAGGTTGGACTTGATGGAGTTTTCAACCTCACCTACTATGTAACTATTCCCATTGCACACAATCCTGGAATAAGCTCTAAAGCAAATGGGAAAGCAAATGGGTGCTGCAGCAACCCTCAGCTGGGAACTGGAACATACATGATGCAGTGTAAAGTGTGCCAGCACGCCACGGATCTTCACGTCCAAACACTTGTTTTATTGAAGCACGGTCACATAACACGCAAAGAAGTGCAACATTTTGGAACCTGAGGAAGTGGTCCTGCGCGGCTCTGAGACATTGCACTTCTTTTGCTTGTGATGTGATCGTGCTTGAATAAAAAGAGCGTTTGGATGTGAAAATCTGTGGTGTGCTGGCAAATATTTACATGGGCCATTTAGGTGACACATCTCCCCCTTTCTCGCACAAATTGATGAACTGACACACGAATTAGACTAAGTATCAGCAGTGTCTGTACAGCAGTGCTAAGACTGGTAGCAGAAGAAGCAGCATAAAGAGCCAATCAGGTGTAGTGCAGTGAAGAAAGCATGCTGATAGGAGGATAGAGCAGAATAACAGAGAGATGAGCTCCTCTGACTGTTGGGGTGAATATGGATGAGTTTGGGTCTTGGTCATGTGGTGGAATGCCCCAAATGCAGCTGATTGGACTGGTGGCAAACCCAAACTAATGGAGAAGAGACCTGTATGCAGCGGTGGCGTGTCCATAAAGGGCGCAGGAGCGCCGCCCCCTCTCTCCTGCACCTGTCTATCATCACCAATAGATAGATTCATGCATTGCATTTTTTTTAAAGCGCCTGATTAGCGCCATGGGCTCTAATAGGCGTCCAAATTGGTAAACAGCGGGCGCAATGCTGTGTTGTGTTAGGGAAGCGAATAAATATCGCCACTCAGTCGATCAGGTGCACTGGGTCTGGTTACCTGTCACCTGATTTGCTGAAGCGACAGGCTCTGTGACAGGCGCAGAAGACGGGAAGAGGACGGAAGAAGACACAGAGGACAGCGCCGAGAAAGGTAAGTGCCGAGGTGGGGCGGGGCACACTGGCAACATTTGATGGGGTACACTGGTGGCAATTGATGGGGCACACTGGCAGCAATGGATAGGGCACATTGGCGGCAATTGATGGGCACACTGGGGGCAATTGATGGGCACACTGGCAGTAATTTATGGGCACACTGGCAGCAATTTATGGGACACACTGGCGGTAATTGATGGGGCACACTGGCAGTAATTGGTGGGCACACTGACAGCAATTGATGGGACACACTGGCGGTAATTGATGGGGCACACTGGCAGTAATTGATGGGGCACACTGGCAGCAATTGATGGGGCACACTGGCAGTAATTGATGGGGCACACTGGCAAAAATTAATGGGGCACACTGGCAGCAATTGATGGGCACAGTGGCTGCAATTGATGGGGCACACTGGCAGTAATTGGTGGGCACACTGACAGCAATTGATGGGGCACACTGGCAGTAATTGATGGGGCACACTGGCAAAAATGAATGGGGCACACTGGCAGCAATTGATGGGCACAGTGGCTGCAATTGATGGGGCACACTGGCAGCAATTGATGGGACGCACTGGCAGCAATTGATGGGGCACACTGACAGAAATTGATGGGGCACACTGGCAGTAATTGATGGGACACAATGGCAGTAATTGATGGGACACACTGACAGAAATTAATGGGGCACACTGGCAGCAATTGATGGGCACAGTGGCTGCAATTGATGGGCCACACTGATGACAATTGATGGGCACACTGGTGACAATTGATGGTTACAGTAACTGCGTTAGATGGCACAGTAGCAGCAATTTATGGGTACAGTGGCTGCGAATGATGGGCACAGTGGCTGCAATTGACTGCAGCAGAAATACAGTGCGGAAAATAAGTATTTGAACACACTGCTATTTTGCAAGTTCTCCCACCTGGAAATCATGGAGGGGTCTGAAATTGTCATCGTAGGTGCATGTCCACTGTGAGAGACATAATCCAAAAAAATAATTCCAGAAATCACAATTTATGAATTTTTAACTATTTATTTGTATGATACAGCTGCAAAGAAGTATTTGAACACCTGTCTATCAGCTAGAATTCTGACCCTCAAAGACCTGTTAGTCTGCCTTTAAAATGTCCACCTCCACTCCATTTATTATCCTAAATTAGATGCACCTGTTTGAGGTCATTAGCTGCATAAAGACACCTGTCCACCCCATACAATCAGTAAGAATCCAACTACTAACATGGCCAAGACCAAAAAGCTGTCCAAAGACACTAGAGACAAAATTGTACACCTCCACAAGGCTGGAAAGGGCTACGGGGAAATTGCCAAGCAGCTTGGTGAAAAAAGGTCCACTGTTGGAGCAATCATTAGAAAATGAAGGAAGCTAAACATGACTGTCAATCTCCCTCAGACTGGGGCTCCATGCAAAATCTCACCTCGTGGGGTCTCAATGATCCTAAGAAAGGTGAGAAATCAGCCCAGGACTACACGGGAGGAGCTGGTTAATGACCTGAAAAGAGCTGGGACCACCGTTTCCAAGGTTACTGTTGGTAATACACTAAGACGTCATGGTTTGAAATCATGCATGGCACGGAAGGTTCCCCTGCTTAAACCAGCACATGTCAAGGTCCGTCTTAAGTTTGCCAATGACCATTTGGATGATCCAGAGGAGTCATGGAAGAAAGTCATGTGGTCAGATGAGACCAAAATATAACTTTTTGGTCATAATTCCACTAACCGTGTTTGGAGGAAGAAGAATGATGAGTACCATCCCAAGAACACCATCCCTACTGTGAAGCATGGGGGTGGTAGCATCATGCTTTGGGGGTGTTTTTCTGCACATGGGACAGGGCGACTGCACTGTATTAAAGCGGATCTCCACCCTAAAGTGAAGATCCGCTGATCGGAACCCTCCCCCCCTCCGGTGTCACATTTGACACCTTTCAGGGGGGAGGGGGTGCAGATACCTGTCTAAAGACAGGTATCCGCACCCACTTCCGGCCCGCAGTCTCGGGCAAAAGACGGGCTTTTCCCGTTGCGTGCTGGGAACTCTCAGCTCCCAGCACACAGCGGGAGCCAATCGCGGGCGCAGCGCGACTCGCGCATGCGCCGTAGGGAACCGGGCAGTGAAGCCGGAGCGCTTCACTTCCTGGTTCCCTCGCCGTGGATGGAGGGGGGAGCAGCAGGGTGACGAGCGATCGCTCATCCTCTGCTGCGGACGCCGCTGGACTCCAGGACAGGTAAGTGTCCTAATATTAAAAGTCAGCAGCTGCAGTATTTGTTGCTGCTGGCTTTTAATATTTATTTATGGTGAACCATCTGCTTTAAGGAGAGGATGACCGGGGCCATGTATTGCGAGATTTTGGGCAACAACCTCCTTCCCTCAGTTAGAGCTTTGAAGATGGGTCGAGGCTGGGTCTTCCAACATGACAATGACCCGAAGCACACAGCCAGGATAACCAAGGAGTGGCTCTGTAAGAAGCATATCAAGGTTCTGGCGTGGCCTAGCCAGTCTCCAGACCTAAACCCAATAGAGAATCTTTGGAGGGAGCTCAAACTCCGTGTTTCTCAGTGACAGCCCAGAAACCTGACTGATCTAGAGAAGATCTGTGTGGAGGAGTGGGCCAAAATCCCTCCTCCAGTGTGTGCAAACCTGGTGAAAAACTACAAGAAACGTTTGACCTCTGTAATTGCAAACAAAGGCTACTGTACCAAATATTAACATTGATTTTCTCAGGTGTTCAAATACTTCTTTGCAGCTGTATCATACAAATAAATAGTTAAAAAAATCATACATTGTGATTTCTGGAATTTTTTTTTTGATTATGTCTCTCACAGTGGACATGCACCTACGATGACAATTTCAGATCCCTCCATGATTTCCAAGTGGGAGAACTTGCAAAATAGCAGGGTGTTCAAATACTTATTTTCCGCACTGTAAATGGTGTCCTCTTCTGCCAGCCAGTGCTGTACTGGGGCAGAGCTGCGAACATCTATAGATTGGATGGACAAATATGAATGTATTGGCTTCCATGGATCTCGCTCTGTATTTGGCTATGATTGGAGAACCTGGCTAGTAGTGGGGGGGTGTGGGGTGGGGGGGTGATCAGTGACAGCTTACCCCGGGCACACACATGTCACATCATCTCTACAACTCCGCAACAAAGTTACAAACTTCCAGCGCTGGGCGGGAGGGGGAGCGCTCAGCCAATCAGCGTCCGCGACACAGGCACGAGTCAGCCAATGGGAAAACTCCTGTCTGGCAGAGTCGCAGTCGCAGCAGTCCGGGCTGAGTGTAGAGCGGAGCGGAGAGACTGCGGATCATCTATACGGAGTGCAGGGCGCTGGACTACCGGCTGTCCTCCCCCGGATCTCATCTCCGACACCCCCCCGGATCTCATCTCCGACACCCCCCCAGATCTCATCTCCGACACCCCCCCGGATCTCATCTCCGACACCCCCCGGATCTCATCTTCCCCCGGGACCGGACCATGGCAGGATCGCACTAGAGGATCCCCGGCACCGATCATTCCATCTTCTCCGATCTCTCCGGATTATAGAACATGACCCCCCGGACCCCGCTCCCGATCCTCTGCCTCCTCTCCCACCTCCTCCTCGGATTATGTCTGGATGGCGGAGCGCCCTGTCCGGGCAACTGCACCTGTACCGGGGCCACTGTGGACTGCAGCAACCGGGGGCTCTCCGAGGTGCCCGCCCCGCTCCCCACCGGGGCCACACACCTGTAAGTGCGGGCTGATCGGGGGCTCTGTGTGTCTCACTGTATACAGCCGACATGTGTGTGTGTATATATACTCCTTATCTATATACTCCTCTCCTATCATCTATATACACCTCCATACAGAACGGATATATACCGCACACATAGATATTACCACTCCATAGAAAGGTGACATTCTCTCCCCGGTAATTGATACATTGAGGTTATCGGATTATCTAAGGATGTGACAATGACATGCGAATAAAATGTATTTTGTGGACATTCTTAAATCCGCCTCATCGATCACCTCTCTTTACAAAGCCACCATTTATTCATATTCTCTCTTTTAACACTCTTTCTTTCTCTCTTTCTTTCTTTCTTTCTTTCATTCTTCTCTCTCTCTTTCTTTCATTCTTCTCTCTCTCTTTCTTTCATTCTTCTCTCTCTCTCTTTCATCCCTCTCTCTCTCTCGTTCATCTCTCTCTTTCATTCTTCTCTCTCTTTCATTCTTTTCTTTCTTTCTTTCATTCTTCTCTCTTTCTTTCTTTCTTTCTTTCATTCTTCTCTCTCTCTTTCTTTCATTCTTCTCTCTCTCTCTTTCTTTCATTCTTCTCTCTCTCTTTCTTTCATTCTTCTCTCTCTTTCATCTCTCTCTTTCATTCTTCTCTCTCTTTCATTCTTCTCTCTCTTTCATTCTTTTCTTTCTTTCTTTCATTCTTCTCTCTTTCTTTCTTTCTTTCTTTCATTCTTCTCTCTCTCTTTCTTTCATTCTTCTCTCTCTCTCTTTCTTTCATTCTTCTCTCTCTCTCTTTCTTTCATTCTTCTCTCTCTCTTTCTTTCATTCTTCTCTCTCTCTCTCTTTCATCTCTCTCTTTCATCTCTCTCTTTCATTCTTCTCTCTCTTTCATTCTTTTCTTTCTTTCTTCTCTCTCTTTCATTCTTTTCTTTCTTTCTTCTATCTCTCTCTCTTTCTTTCATTCTTCTCTCTCTCTTTCTTTCATTCTTCTCTCTCTCTTTCTTTCATTCTTCTCTCTCTCTCTTTCTTTCATCTTTCTTTCATTCTTCTCTCTCTCTTTCATTTCTCTTTCACTCTTCTCTCTCTTTTATTCCCGCTCTCTCTTTTCTTTCATTCTTCTCTCTCTCTTTCATCTCTCTCTCTCTCTTTCTCTCTTTCATCTCTCTCTCTCTCTCTTTCATTTCTCTCTCCTTTTCATTCTCTCTCTCACTCTCTCTTTCTCTCTCTCATTCTTCTTCTCTCTCTCTCTCTTTCATTCCTCTCTCTCTTTCATTCCTCTCTCTCTTTCATTCTTCTCTCTCTCTCTCTTTCATTCTTCTCTCTCTCTTTCATTCTTCTCTCTCTCTCTCTCTCTCTTTCATTCTTCTCTCTCTCTCTTTCATCTCTCTCTCTCTTCCATCTCTCTCTCTCTCTCTTTCATCTCTCTCTCTCTCTCTCTCTCTTTCATCTCTCTCTCTCTCTCTCTTTCATCTCTCTCTCTCTCTCTCTCTCTCTTTCATCTCTCTCTCTCTCTCTCTCTCTCTCTCTCTCTTTCATCTCTCTCTCTCTCTCTCTTTCATCTCTCTCTCTCTCTCTCTCTCTCTCTTTTATCTCTCTCTCTCTCTCTCTCTCTCTCTCTCTCTCTCTCTCTTTCATCTCTCTCTCTCTTTCATTCTTTTCTCTCTCTCACACTCTCTCTCTCTCTCTCTCTCTCTTTCATCTCTCTCTCTCTCTCTCTCTCTTTCATTCCTCTCTTTCATTCCCTTTTCTCTCACTCATAACATGGCTAAATAACATAAACATCTTTAATTCCAAGTATATACGTTTACAACGAAAAATAGGATTTTGACCTGCCTGTAGGACACAACTCTACATACATACATACATACATACACGCACTCACCCACACGTATATTATGATGTATATTTTGTGTCCAACAGGTAAAAATCCTGTTCTTATTCTTTGTAACTCACCACCCCAATGTAATATTTGTACATTTATAATGTAAAATGTGTGCGTTTATTTTTATTATTTATATATATATATTTTAGTTGTTGGAATTGTATAATGTGAAGGTCAGTAGCTTTTTGACCCGGATGACATGAAGCCCATGATGGTTTGGCATTGATACTGGTTAACAAGTAGCAACAGGAAAATAAATAAAAACGATATACTGTATAGAGTGGAAGCTGTGAGCGCAGACAACAAGTTGACAAAGAGACCCGGAAGTCCTGAGATTATCCTGTGATTTTTCCTCCAATACAAAGTCAGCTGTCTGTCCACGGCGATTACTTTGTAAAAGTTTCTTTATTCTCCAAAAACAGAACATAGATATTGATGAAAATTCATAATTGGAAACAGTTACCGAGGTACTTTGGGTTGATAGAGTTGTCTCTCTACACGTCCCGACTGCCAGAATCATGAAGTGTGGGGTGTGAGCGTTGCATGGCCTGCGTTCTTCATCTTCTGTAAGCGATTGAAGTGTCTCTCTAGGTATGGGCCCCAAATGTTCCTCCTTGATTTGTTTATGGGCCCCAAATGTTCCTCCTTGATTTGTTTATGGACCCCAAATTTATGTCATTTGATGTTTTGAGCTTTTGGAACTGCATCATTTT